>JAVQJL010094829.1:0-64018 GCA_036024295.1 Nannoperca obscura
TCTTTAAAGTTAAGACTAGTTTAAAGTCATCTTCATTGAAAAGTACAGTGCTTTTCCTTCAAAAATAAGGACATTTCAATGTGACCCCAAACTTTTGAACGGTAGTGTATATACACACAGTACCAGTCAAATGTTTGGACACACTTTCCTATTCACTTTTGACTGGTACTATATATATACATACGTATATATACATTGGGAAAACATAAAATAGAAAGATGTAGCAAAACCTCACATTGAGTGAAGCTAAAACCAGAGAATGTTTGGCATTTTTGTTGACAAAATTTCTTAAACTATCAATTATCAACAAATAATTATCTTCCAATCAACTAATCAATTAATCAACCAATTGGTCCAGCTCCAAGTTAATTGGGGTGCACAAGGTTTGACCTTTGTATAATAGTGTTGACTCTACCTTAATCTCATTCAAACTTGTATTTTGATGAGCATTTAAATCTATACTTTCATTCAAAGTTGATATCAAAGTTAAAGAGGCAAAGCACAACCTACTGTAATTGAAAGGGTTGAAATATATGGTATAAAGCCACAAAAATTGCTGTCTGTGCTTACATTTGCAATAAGACCTGGTGAAAAAACAAGCACAATTTCATGCCAAAACTGCTCGGATGTTATGAGAAAGGAAATATGTTCCTTCTAAGCAAGAAGTGTCACAGTTTAAGGAAAAATCAGCAGTATAATGGAGGTTTATGAATACTTGATGAGTGCCCCTCATTTAGTTGTGTGTGTTTTAGCTCTGCTACCTGTCTGAGCCCATACTGGTTGTTGTAGTGGGGCCCCAAATAGAGGGTGAGGGGAACTGACTGAGTTTAGGAGAAGAGGAGCTGAGAGCCCTTCCACTTGCTGTGCCTGGGTCAGTATAAAACCTCATTACTGGGGTGTCATAGAAGATTTGTGCACTTTCTGCTCCATCTAGCAGCAATTTTGCTGGATAAGCACTGCTCTCGTTTGGTCCGTTTTAAGCATTTTCACTAAAGAAAGGCTTGCAAACAGGAAGCCATCGCTTGCCCACAGGGGCCCTGGCAGCTCAAATCCCCCCAGCGCTACCTCTGCTCTTATATGTGCAGTGTTGTGTTTGTGCCTGTTTGCCTATGTGCATGCATAGACACTCATCTGGACTCTTCATCATGTCTATAGTTTGTGCAGGCTACACCTGTAAATGTCTGCAGAACAAAACGTCTGAAGTATAGATCGTTACAGGCTTGTTCACCAAGTTTCCATTTTGAGTTGTTTATTTTTTCTTGGCTTTTCAGATTAATAACTGAAAATGAAGACATGCAAGATTTCCAACATACAGATGCTCATTTGAATTAATTAATCTAATTGTAAGCTAGTACTTTGCTTGTTATTAAGGTTACTGATGTGGAAGCTGTCAACTCAACAGCATTTTCCAGTCCTGTTCAATCTGAAATATACATTTTACTCTCTCACTCTTTGCCTCTCACCTCCTCCCTGATGTCAAAAACAACACCTCGGAGGAAATATACAGTTTCTTTTTTATCCATTAGGTGGCTGATGGGGACATTGGCAAGCTATTCACATGTTGTTTGAATGTTTTTCCCCCTCATCTGTGCAAAATAGAATTTTATGAAAGCAACCAAAATGACATGTTTATAAATATAGATGTCTGCGTTCTGGACAAGCTTCTCAGACAGTGCCACATTGGCCCCATCACTTGATGGTGGAACCTTGTAATTTCAGAGAGTGGGGAGAGAAAAAGAATCAAAGGGAAATCATAAAGGATAGAAGTGCCGTTTGGCCATCCTGTAAAGTGTTTTCTTTTTTCTTTTTCTTTTTCTTTTTTTGTGCATCAGCGGAGATGGGCTGGACAGAATGTACACAACAAAGATCCTAAATAAAACATGTTCAGATAAAAGCCAAACATGCAGAAAATACCGGAAAGGTCAGAAGGAACCCTGGCCATAATTATGGATATAGGATTTGCCAGGAATGCACTAATTAAACCACAGACAAGTCTCCAGTCTCAACCTCCCTCTTGTCCCTGCAGCTCCACCATAAGCCTGCATATTAATCATTTGGGAGGGAAGCGAAGACTTGGCCAGCCAGTGCTGCTGTACTAACAGAATGTACTTTAAAACACACACATACAGACACATTCATAACATTATAAGTGAGAGCAAACAAAAGGTGGGGTGGGAGGATGATCCAGAATGGATTAAGGAGTGAGAAGTTGGACTTTTGAAGGTTGAGAAGCTTCCTTCTGGAATAAGGAGTGGTACCAAGCAGTGTCTCTAATTGAGTGGCAAACCTTTTTTACCACTAGGCCTTCTTGGCTTACAGTAAAGGAAACAAAGGCATCGGAGGTGGGCTATGTCATTGACAGTATCTTAGGCAGCACCACACAGGTTAAAGTTAAGGCTGGTTCACGCTGCTTCCCACCTGCAGAGCACCCCGTTAATGTGTGTGTGTTCATCTGTGTGTGTGCAGGACTGAATATATCACGCTGGTCGCCTCCAGTGGCGTGTCTGTAGGTGTCTTTCTTGTTAGCGCCGGATGGCTGGTGATGATCTGAGTGATCCCCTCTCTACTTTGAGTTTACAGAAGTGTACCACATACTGTCTGGGGGGGAGAAAAAAGAAAAACAGCAACATTTGACCATGTTCAAATGGAGCTAATATTGTATGATCTTACACATTGCACAAGCTGCATTTACATCTATAACCTGTTACATAGAATCAATGAAAACAATTTATTCTTATATACTTGTTATTTTATTCATGTGGTGAAGCTGTATGTGCACAGGAACGTGACATGTTTGCTTCTATCTCTGGCTCAACTGCTCTTTACAGTCTGGTATCAGGGAGAGGGTTTTACAGTTTCCCAGGATCCAGATGGCTAACTGTACACGACCTCCAGCACCGAATGATAAATAGCAAAAAAGCCCATTTCATCCATCGCCCAGCTTACCTCTCGGCTGCACACTGATATTCCTGGTGAAAGTGTGGGGAAAAGCACAGTTGGATGTATAGATGCTGAGTGCACGGCAAAGGATTTGATATCGAATTATCCTGTTCAACAGCTATTCTGCTTAGAGGCTGCCGTTGCTTTTGATGCTCAGGGGTGGAGGTTCAAGTCTCGAAGCCTACCAGCTGATCTGACAAAATGCTGCCAACAAAGATTAGCAGTTTTTTGTCTTTTTGGTGTGAAATAAAAAAAACTGCTTATTTCTCAAATATGAGGGTCTCCATTCTGGTTTTAGGTCATAAGGTGCTGAGATAGGAACAGGTGCCTTCCCCCAACACATCAGTACCATAAGCATTGCTCAAGGACTTTACAGTGTTAATTGTGTGTTATACCACACCCTGTGGGGCGCCCTATAAAAGCAAGCCATCCAGTGAATTAGCTTGTACATATTACAACACAGCCTGAATGCCGTATCTGAGGCTTGGGCTGTGTTTTGTTGTTGTGTTCTGTTGTGTTGGGCTCTCCAATGGCCTGTTCTGGGAGTGGAGCCCTGGGGCTCACTGAGCCACATAACCGCCCCTGTCAAAGGAGGCCTGCTGGCTGGCTGGAGCAGCCATAGAGAGTATGTGGCCTTCTCAGTTAATCATAACGCCGACTCACTCTTGCCTGATTGTATTGGCGGCTCCAGGGATCTGCCATAATTGGATCCTTGTAAGTGGGATGGAGGAGCTAAACAACCAGATTGCTGTTTGTTTATACCTTTTCATATATTAGTAACGTGCCGAGACTTCTCAAGCAGTCTGGGACTTGTCTCACTGCTTGCCGGTCTAATTAGTAATTCATTCTTAACATATGCCTCAATTGTGGCCCTATCCAGCTATTTGTGATTAACTCCACTTTAATTAGAGTTGCTCATGCAGACTTTTTGCTCTGCATGGACGTGTGGTGGGCACTTGAAAACAACCAGTACCCTGCGTGGGTTCATTTGACAAAGAGGTGCCCTTGATGGATAGGATACAGCTTAGACTAGAGATTTCAAATCCTTTACAAATCCCAGGGAAAAGGTAGGTGGGAAAAGAAATAAGGTGAAGATAGTACAGATGTATTTCAAATAAATAAATCAACACATAAATGGGATGAATGAATTAATGGTGAAATACATACCTTTTGTCCCATTGTTGGCAGTGGCAAGCTGTCTAAAGCAGTGTGATGCAGCTTTTGTGGAAGACTGTAGACGCCTTCTGTATATGTGAATCAACCAATGCTAATCATGGCAAACGTGGCAGCTAGCGACGTGTGATACAACTGAGCTTATGCTTAATTTCAATGCATGAAAATACAAATGTGGTGTGAAGTCGTCGCTTCCAGTCCACTGGCTCTGTCTTGAAATGAATGATTTATTAACTTAAACATTACAGATACCAGTTTTAACTGGTTTCAAATCAGGGCACTTAATGTGAATTTGTGATACATTGTATTATTCATTGTGAGTCCTTGACAGACATGGAGAGACACACACTGAGCTTCAAATACCAATTTCTCTCTGTCTAATACTTGTCATCACCCAGTTCTTTGACAATGTAACTTAATCAACTAGGATAACACATTTATGTTATCAGCTCCTTTGCAGTAATTAACTGACATATTTGTTAGACAGCCCCCATGTCACCTTGGGGAGTGTATTTGTATTATTTCATGATAAGGAATTTTAATATGTATCAAATTGCAAACTGTCCAGCTGCCCAAGTGATATAAGCTATAATGTTGCAAAATGAATCATGTAGGTTTCCACATTGGAGCACTCCAATACCAAAAGCCAGTAATTAAAAGGCGACAGCTTTGCAGATTAACTGCAGAATGGAGTTTGTGGGGAAACTCATGCAGGGAAGGGGGCATTTAGTCACATGGCCCTGAGTTCCCCCACAGATAAAGCTCATTTTCTCTAGCAGTGGGGTAGAAAGAGTGGAGAACACAGCCCATTTGGTTTTGGCCTCACATGGGGCCCACAGGGGTAGCCAGCCTTTTATTTAAGGTCACCAGGAATAAATGGGATTCAGGCTGTGTCTGGCAGGTTGCAGTGGACAGGGCCCAGGCTGGGGCCTTCCACCCCTGCTGCCCCCAGGCGCCCTCTCCATCTCTTTTCGCAGGAGAGTGCAGGTCTTTTCCTGCCTTCTATTTCACTGTCTGGAGCCATGGCTAAATACCTCACAACTCTCCTACTTCCAATACCGGCACTGTGTCAAAGGGTAATAGCATGTTAAAATCCCCCTCAGGTTGTTCAAAAGGGCGAGTGCAGAAAAAAGGATCCCAATAGAAAAGCTCTTAATTCCATTTAGCTCAATAATGAGAAACAAAGGGAGGGGGAGACATGGGGAGGGCCGGCATTGTTGGTTCTGCAGTGTGTAACACATGAAACACAGGCACCCCATGGTAGACCACATCAGATGATCCTCTGTGGGGCGACACTTCGCTTGAGCCACTCTGTCATAAAGCCCACAATACGATTTCAGTGGAATGAGTGGCCATCACAGTTTAAGGGCTTTTCTCTCAGGTGGAGGCAACAAAAAGCTACAGAGATGGATCTGGCTGCCAGTCAAGCTTTGTATCAGTGACTGTCCTTTTGAGGAAATATGAGAGGCTGGACTGCTGTCCCAATACAGCATGATTCAGATTGAGAGGGATTGGAGCTCACGCCGAAGCCAAGCTGCTCTGCAGAGCTGTGAATATGTGAGTGGGCCATGTGTTGTGGTGTTGTGGATAGGGGAGAGGGGGGAGAGAAAGCCCCAATTTGCTTTACCTTCAGACTGAGACATACTGTACAAGTGCTAAACAGGGACTAACTGCACCTCTCATATCTGTCAAGTGCTCTGCCTAATCACTTCTCACCATTTCCAACTTGTTATCTCCTAATGTCTTGTAAATGTCTTAAATGTGTGAAGAAAAGCTTAGTGTGCATTGCAGTAGCATACGCACTACTGAGGTAATTGATATACTGTGCTGTCTCAGTGTAGCAGATCGCATGCAAGCTGTTTCAGGACAGCAAAGATGTTCAAACAATGAAACCCAGAGATAAACACTGATATAAAATCCTCTAATAAATAGTTTTTTTATGTGTTTTTATTAGACATTCTATTTCATTGGCTACTTGAACATTGAATACAAACTGCTCTTGATGTACAGGCAGAATAACCAAGTCACAGACTGTTGCTACTGACATGGTCTTATTCCTTTATTTTAATTTTGATAAAAATCTCTGCACTGGAGTGGTGCTTCTTTGAGGTGGAGCTTTTTGACTTAAACTGTCTTCTTCAGAAACACCTGCATAAGGCTCTAATCAGACAGGATGCGTTTTTTTGCAGTGAGAGGCGTCTTTTCACAGTTGTTTTCTATTGGCAGTAAGCGCCTTGCGTGCTGCTCATGCGCCCTGGGAGCCTTGCGAGTTAGACGCCCGGAGCACCTTGCGTTTGTGTGGGAGCACTCTGAATGCTTTGAGTTGAAAAAAATGTTTTGCACATTCTCTATTGCCCAAATGAATGAACTGAGAGGTGGTGGTGAGACCTGTGAGTTTACTTCACAACTAAATCACGGTTAGGCTAAGCAAAGGTGATGAAGCAAGCCCCTTTTTTAAATTGTAGACTTTTCTATAATTAGTGCTCTGTGTGATCAATACCATAAAAGGCATAAAAGGCACCTTCATCTATCCAAACAGGCGTTAGTGAGGAATCAGTGGTATAAAAATACATCACAATGTATTAGTTTGCTAAACTGCAAAATTATAATCAAATCTGAATCTAAAGCAGAAAAGTTAGTCATGTTATTTCAGTCATGTTGCATTTTCAGGTCATAGAACACCGAGCAGAGACAGCTTGATTATCAGGATTGTCCAACATTGTTGAACCAAATTGGATGTAATTACCCTAAAACAGCACTTTAACCAATGCTCTTTATCATGGTCATTGTTTCATTTCAAATACAGTGTGTCTCAGTACAGAACCAAAACAATGCAACACCTAAATGTCCCTATGCTCATGGACTGCACTGAGCTGTAAATGCATTTGTACAACTTATATTAATAATGGCCTGAAAATAATCTATAGTATTGAAAATGTTTGTCCTTTCAGAAATTCCCATACAAAGGAGCGGCTATATTGTTGCAGATTGCTCTACCTGATCTTAGTACCTACTTGAACATCTTTTGAAAATAAAAATCATTGTTTTCTTGTACCATCCCAGTTGAGCCAACAAACAGCCACAGCTGGGAAGCAATTACTGACAGTCCAAATGCCCCTTCATGGGTAATACTTAGAGGCTTTGTACATCAAAGGTGACAAGTAGAGTATTGCACCATGCCATAAAGGTCTCAACATAATCTTTGATACCTTTGGTGTACAGTATGAAAGAAGTATCACCGCTGTAGGTTGCAGTAATGTAACAGCTATTTTCATTAACGATTAATCTGAGTCCAAGGCCATGTCTCTAAAATGTCTTGTTTTGGTCAATCAAGATTTTTATTTTATAATGATAGAGAACAAAAGTGGCACAGAGATTGTTGACATTTTTTCACAGTTTTTACTAAAACAATTAATTAATTATCAAAATAGTTGAAAATAATAGTTTCGGCTCTAATCTGCATCCACTGTATTGTGGTATATTATTCCTCCCATGCCCACATCACAATGCAAAAAATTCAACCTCTGTTTTTTCCCCAAAACATATGCATGGAAATTAGGTTGGAATGCGATTATGCAGATTGAGAGAGGAGCCATGGGTAGCAAATGTCAGATGTCAGGTATGCATTTTCAGACCCTTGTGGGATGGAGATGATTATCATGGTAATTATTCAGCATTTGAACAATCCGTTGTCTGTGCGGAACACTGGGAAGCACATCTGCCTAGGGACCTGATGTTGGTGTTTGTCTGCCACCACAAACACGAGGGTGTTATTCAGAGATATAGGAGGAGACAAGGAGCATGCGAGGCCGGGTAAAGTGATGCAATGTCTGCAATTCAACTTTGGTCGAGGGAGAAAGAGTTGCTGTACCTTGTGGCCAATTCCCTCTCTTTCTCTTAGCTCCCATCCTTGGCTCCTCTTAGCATTAAAGAGATTGGGCTGAAAGTGGAGCAGATATCAGTCATCTTTATCACCCAGCTGAGGGAGGGCTGGCTCGGGCCCGGGCTTTCCTGTCTTTATGGCTTCTTTCCCTCTTTTTGTTTTGCCACCGCATTCTATGCATCCTTTTATGCACTCTGTATATTCTGAGGCCAGCTTTCTGGTTTAATATGCATGATAAATTTTATTTCTATGTTTATACCCGTTATCCGTTGGACTGAATACTCCCTTCCCAGACTCTATTTGACAGGGAAATGCCACGCTATGGATGGCCAGCAGGAGAGTGAGAAGGCCTCCCCCATCCCGGTAGTCATTAACCCTGTGACTGGAGAGTGACCCCAACACCTACACACACACACACACACACACACACACACACACACACACACACACACCTCCTGCTCATAATAATCCTTTGTCATCACTCTTTCATGTCCCTTTCAGTCCTGATGTACTCTGCTGAGCACACAGACATGGCTCAGTTCCCTACTCACACAACACACTTCACACATCACTCTTGAACTCCACCCATTAACTGCCATGGACATTGCTTATTTCTGTTGATAATAGATTTTAACTATTTTTGTAGTGATTTTACATGCAGCCCATAAGCTCATGACGTTTTGTGCTCAAGAAGCTTATAAAGTAGTATGCTAAATGGTCACCTAACACACATCTGTTTTTGCTGATACTTTTAAATATAGCAAGATTCAGATTGCATACACGTTCATCTTCATATAAATGCCAGTTGTCCAGCAAGTCTTCCTTGTTGGGCCACTTGATTTGTTCTTTGATGTGAAAACTCAGTGCTCCACATCTGTGGCACAGGGACCTTGACCTACATGTTTCCACATGAGGAGGAGAAGATGAAGAGGACAACAGGAACAGACAGCCTAAAAGGGGGTTGAGTGAGTGCACCTCTTGGCTCCAGATGCGTTTTGTACTGGCTGAAAGATAGAAAAACTTCCACCATGAATTGTTAACTAGGGTCGACCTAGGACAAGTCGAGCATATAAACAGTCAAACTGGCCTTCTAACAAGCTTGACTCTTAATTTACATTCTTCCCTATTCCCTCTGGCTTCCATTATACATGAAACTCCTTATGAAAAAATCATAAATGCAAGAATGTATCCAGGAAAAAGGCACACAGATTAATTACAGACAATCTAGTATCTGCTGTATTTAGGTATGCTACTGTACCACCAGGGGCTCTGTATTTATCCTGTAGTTATTATTGTAGACTGTAGGCCAACAATGTTATGCTAAATTGTATTATACTATAGTTGCAGCCATTGCTCACAATAAATATATCGTTGCACAGTAATGAGCTGAGAGATAATGTATCTTTTATGCAAACATAACATATTTCGGGTCTCTTTTTAGAATACCAATTTATGTGCACAATTTTTTACTTAAAGGGGAAGTGCAGATTTTACCCATCACAGTCTGTTTACAGGTCTTGGGGAATACTACTGCATATGTAAAAAAAAATGTTGTACAAAGCTTTTTGCAGCTCCAGAGAGAACTGTGCAAAATCTGATAAATTCAACATTTTGGTTGGGGCTGAAGACTACAAGTTTGAAAATGAAAGAAGTCTGGATGTGTGGAGTTAGAAAGAAGCAAGCTTACCAGACCTCTGTAGCCCACTCCTCATCTCTGCTTGAGGCTAGTGGCTCAAGGCTACATTAGCCGTTAATAACATAACACAACTGAATCTCTGACCGAACTGTTGGCGGTTTTGCCGTTTCACGCCCAGGTTAAAAAATACTGGAATTACCCTTTAAACACTCAAGCATTGAGATGACCGTGATAACTACCCAGAGTTGTAAAATCCTGTCTCAAAGCAGCATAAACCACTGTGCAGTGTTTTGGCATTTAATAAACCCATTAAAGTGGACTGATTCATTTTTCATCTTCTCAACAGTACCAGCAACATCGCCACAATAATAGATTTTTTATTATATTTTTTGTCAGAACATGGCAAGGTGCATCAGCTCAGTCAGTGGTTCTCCCTCTTTCTTTAGCTCTATGTGAAACTCCCTTTTCTGGTTAGTCAGAAATTATGGTAATGGTAAAATTGATAGCTATAACAATAAAATGAGATTTCTGCAGAGTAAGTGCTTTTCAACTTGATAAAGGGTGCAGCCTGTACTGAATATCTTCTTAGGTCTTCTTGGGGTGTGGTTTTGGATTCCAAGGGCTAATTTATTTTTATTTCAACACATAATACACTGGTAGATGTTAAAAGAGACAGAAACAATATTTGTTTTGACTATTGAGACATTCTTTGATCAGAATTAAAATGAGACAGGATGCCTCATGGTGCCTACAGTTTTTGGTGATTTCTGTGTTGCTGACTGTGCATCAGGAAAATGAAAGACAGTTTCTAATATATTAACTTTGAGGGGCTTTGCATTAAGTTATTTTTGTGACAGCCACATTTCATTTCTGCTGCATTTCCGTGCTTTATCTAATTTCTTTTGTCTAACTTAAATTACGGGGGCCTTTGGAGAAACACGTATCATATGTGTATCTGCATCTCCCTTAAAAGTGAATAGCCAGTGGAGTTTCTAATTCATTCAAGCACAACGTTGCTACCTCTGTTAATCCTGCAGAGTGGGCTGGAAGGCCCAGATCAGCGCATACTGGCACGGCCTGAAACACACAGGCCTTATTTATTGAGGTTTGTGTTTTTGTATTCTGAGGTTGTTTAATGCATTCAAATGAGGGTGCAACAAGCCAAAGTCACAGCAAGTTGCTGAGGGAGTACGTCGAGCGTTGTGGCAATGTTTTTTATTCCTGTCTCCTTGCCTCTACACTGCTAACCCTGCCATCAATAGATCTCATTCAGCTGAGGCTTTTCTTTCAGTCTGTGTTGCATTGTGGCAACAACTGCCTCTTGACAGAAGAGAAAGGATGGCTTGTCAAGGTCAGAGCTGTGCACTAATTAGCGTTCACCACTGAACTGCTGGGTTGACTTGTGTGCCCTTCACCCCTGAGGCCTCATGGCATTACGTATGTGTGTGTTGTGTTTTCCAGCATGTTTGCCCCTGCCCTTTCTCTTCCACCGCCTAGGCCAGCCGTCTGAGACTGCCTATACAATGCATACCTCCTCTATCACGCCCCAGACTTGACTCAGATGGGGCAGTCATATGTGACAAGCAGACAGAGGGAATAGAGAGGAAGATAGAGGGAGGGTGGAAGTGGCAGCAAGCATTAGCATCCCACTGGGCTTTGTGTGCTTGTTATAGCATGAGATCACACAGACTGGAGAGGGCAAAAGAGAGTGAAGGTGATAGCCATAGGAGGCAGCGATACGACCGATTGATATCAACACAAACAAGAGGGTTCGCTGAATAATGACGGCAACAGAGAGTGCAATGGCAAAAGTTCAACCGCATCTTAAGGGGTAATTTTAGGCCTTTCGCTTGGGAACAGCAATTTCCTCCAGCGCTGTCTCTGAGCGATATTACTGTGGAATCATTAGACTAATTCATCATCCTTGACTTCTTCGTGTTTTCTGCTGCACTAGTGGGAAAAATGGTTGTTTTAATTGCAAGCCATAGAATTCAGATGTAAGCACTGAGTCCTGCTCATTGCTTCTCCACAACTCTGCTCAGAACACTTGCAGAATTAGTCGTGATCCGTTGTTGCTGGATAATACGAGGCCTTTGACATCTGCTAGATTGTCAAATTATCAGAGTGTTTGTGTTGTACAGTATGTTGAACTATTTTCCTCTATATCACTGTTTCATTACGAGGTATTGAGCACTTACTGTATATAGCCTGTACAGCACATTACAATAAGTGCTTTGCACTACATAGTAACAGTTGCCCAGAGATATTGATCCAATTTGGCATGAATATCATGGCTTGGCAGGAATTTTTTTGCTGTATCATTTTTTTATTTTTTTTTTATCCCTCCCACATAGACTTGTATTGTTGTTATTAAATGTGGCTGATATGTATTCCATCTCTGTAACGCTTTGCTAGGAGCAGTGAAGGAGATATGTTAACAAGTCTGTTCTCTAAGCAGCATCCATATGGATGCCTCTGCCCTGCTCCAGTCACTGTAGTGGCAACTCACAGACCGATGAAACACATGCATGCCGCTTGCCTCCATTAATTTTTGTTTATTATGTATTTATGCTCTAAGCCCGAGATTTGCTGTGATCAAATGCATCTGTTTCTGCATGGATCAGTGGATAACTTTGGCACACCCCAACCTTCATCACATCCTGCTTTCCATCTACACCTCTCCTCTGTTTCTACTCTGCTAACTCTCCCTTTTTTGTTCTGTCTTTCCTCCCTCTCATCTTTTCCCTGTTCTCTTTCTACATTTCTTTTTTTTGTTCTTTTTTAGCCTCTAGTGCATTTGAGCCTGCATACTGTATGAATCACCAGTCTTTCTCTGAAAATAAGATCAGTTCACTTAATGGTCAAAGGGCATGTTCAGCTTTATTAGCCAAATCCAGGGACTTAAATAAGCAGGTCTTGGAAGGAACACAGCACAGTCTTCTCTCAAACTATTTTAAATTACTTATTGTACTCGTGTGAAGAGCCTTTTTTTGTATCTAGAAATTCCCTCTCCCTTTAAACTGGAATTAAGTCAATGAGTGTAGTATGTGTGTTATACAAAAACACAATTAAAATGCCCATCATAATCATTAGAATCTCAATTGTTTGTAGTGAAATTTGAACACATAAACAAAAATCACATTTAACATGTTTGACTTTGAAACAGATTAGATTCAGAAGACAAATTGTTTCCTTAAATAAACCGTCACGCGCTGTGGTTCTGTAAATTGTTTCTAATTTTCAAGCAAATATTAGAACATTTTCTTGTCTCAAGCCAGAATTTCACATTAGTCTCTTTGTAACATGTCTCCTGGAACCAGGAAAAAAATTAAAAACACTGTCAATATTCATGGCATTTACTATATTTGAAAATACAGCAACAGCTGTTAACTACTGTCAGTACAAACAAATATGTCCTGAGCGGTTGCTGTCTGCCGAATGCATCTGAGATTCAGTCTAGCATGAAAATCCCATCAGCTTCTTGGCCTGGTGTGAGAGAGACATTTTTTACTCATTATGTCCTAATGCCATCTCTTCAATACTCTCAGTGCATTCTGGTAAAAGAGAGGTTTGCTCTTTCAGCACTTCCTCCACGACATTCTAGTCCACAGTGGACAATTGCAGGTGCTTTTAGTGAGACTCAGTAACGAGCAAGTTGTAGACATGCAATCCAGGTTGAGTAACCAATGAGTACTAAAATGACAAGCAGTGCCACAGTGATGGAAACATGAAGCTACACTATTTTAAAGACATCATTATTACATTAGGCCAGTCACAGACTGGGCCACAAAATGTGACGGGTCCTTCCACCTACAGGAGGTGCAGTAGGTTTGGTATATGTTCTGCATAAAGAAGGTTAGGCAGAACTTACACAATAATATATATATCTTGGTCGTCCAAGGACAGAACAAAGCCTTTTTTCCTTACTTGAGAAAACACTTAAGTATACGAGATTATACTTTTACTGCTATTTATTATCAATAGTCTTTTTATTTTTCATTATGAACAAAAACTGCTTACTCAGAATATTGTGTATTGTTACTTTAAATTGGAAGAAATCCTAGAAACATACAATAAAGATGCATCGTCTTTGTTTGGATGTGGTGTAAGAAAAAAAGTTACAGTTTGTGTCTTAACCAGCCTCTTATAGTACAGTCAGCAGTTGTGGGGTGCTTGAGCTCCACATTGCATTTTTAATCTCTTTGTTTTGTGGGGATCAAGTGCGGATCACTTCTGCCCTGCTCATTATTTCAATGAGTTGCTTTAAGGTATTTTTTATTTTTATTTTTTTTGGGGGGGGGGGGTTCAGATAATGTGTTTTCTGTAAATCCTACTCTAGTAATCTCATGGCATTGTTAGCATTAACAATTAAGAATTAACAATTTGTTTGTCACAGAGGGTAAATAGTGAAACCTTTTAGTAAACTGTGGAAGATGTTTTAGTACGTTCCTATTATGTGAAGCTTTTAAAGGCAGTTGAGCTTTGTGAAAATTAAATTTTAATCAAAAAGACCACTGTGCACACCACTGTGCAGCCACTATCCTCAACTCCTCAGCTCGGACGTGGACATATCAAGCATTTGTTTTATTCTGCCAGCGCATGACATCATTAACTGACTTAAGATACTGAATAGAATGGCTGAAAAATGGCTCCCCGGTAGAAGACATTTGTTTTGAATGGATGATGACTGCCGGGCCTGCTGTTTAAACATCCTTGCAGGCTTTGGGCAGGTGGGAAAGGAAAGCTCTTACGCGTCTTCATCGTAATATCAAGGTCATGGATGAGTAGCTGAGCTAATCTCCTTCTTCTCATATCTCTTACGAAGCGAAAGAGCTGGCAGGCCTGCCGTGTATTAAGCCCTCTCCAGCCAAAGACAGAATACTCAGTTCAGTGTTCCACACAGGGAAATATGATAAACTACACAGAAACGAAATTCAAGAATGTGGAGGTCCCAGTATTCGTAAGTGATGTACGGTACACATCCGCACCCAGACACCAGCTGCTAAATCAAATTGGAGATAATCTATGCATATTCAAATTCTGTGCCAAACTATATAATCTTCGGCATCTGCTTCATTATGCATGGAAGACACCATTTTGAGCACATATTTCCATCCAAACACCATATCCCTGTAAGTGTACATGACTATTAAAAATTGTACCAGATGCATTTGGGGGGGCATGATCAAAGCACAAAGCTTGCATGTATGAGCTTAATATTGATAGACTCATGTTGACAGATGACATGGGGTAAAGGCTCTGAAGTACTGTATCTGAAAGAGATTTGGCTCCTCCTCTCCCACAAATAGATTTGCCCTGCACAAGCTTTTATACCCATTGTTCATTAGAGTTCTGAAGGAATAATTAACAAGGCTTTAAAACACAGCTTTTATGGATCACCTGCTGTCCCCCCAATACCATTTTTGTGATTGCGCAGCAGAATACAGCGAGAAGCATTGATGCTAACGTCTGGCACCCAAATGCCTTGCAGGATCAGTAACTCTCCAATTAAAGCAATATCTCTCAGTCTTGTGCCTGGCACCAGAGCACTGAGCTCACCACAGGATTCGTCCGTATACAAACACCAAACTTCTTTATAATAGGACCGTGGCCCCAAGATAAGAATAAACTGCCTAAATGCACTAATGTAACGTGCAGATACATTGTGTTTTATGAAGCTGAACTGTATTGTATAGTGGTAAGCCAAGAGCATGGTAGAATAATGGGAGGCAAGGACGTTATTCATTTAAAAGTAAGAAAAGGGAAACAAGAATATTCTTTCTTTCTTTTTAAAGATTGGGCTAAGAACATTACGCCTTATCACAGACTGGAGCTGTAGAGAGCACTTTCTCCTTTCAGTATCCCCCATTTACCTGAATCACAGTGCCTTCTCAAAATGCACAAATATATTTGTCATGTCTGGGGCCGCCAAATCACGAGGTAAATATTATCATCCAACAAGCAAACAAACAGTCTTTTGTGTGGTAGATAAAGGTGAAGCGTGTGGTGAGGTTAATGGGACCTGGCTATTAGCACTGTCACTCAGTCTGCCAGGTCTGACAGTGCAGCTCAGTCTGAGGGCCTCTCCTCCCCTCGTCCACCTGCTTATCACCCAGATAAATTAACTCCGGTAGACAGCAGAGGCAGGTGGAGCGGAGGGGGTGGGGTGCAGATCCTCACCTATCACAAGACAGGAACACCAGGCACAGATCATTGCTCTGTTGACTCTAGTTAATAGCGTGGGGCCACAGTGTGTGTCAGATTTTTGGGGGTCCATGAGATTGACGTGCAGGGCAGGAGAGTAAACACTTGATAATTAAACACAACCGCATGTTTGTCAGGGGTGATGACAATGCCTTCAGAGCCTCCCGCTCCTCTTCACACTCAATTCTGCTAACTTTGTGAGAAGCAACAATTCACCCTACAAGAGTTCAAATTCAACGGATGTCATTTGCCTTCCAGAAAAATTATTCATTTTACTTCACACTCCTATGTTTGAGATCTGAGGGATCAACTTGGTTGAGGTTAGGGAAAGACCATGGACATGGTAAAAAAACAAACTTGACAGCTGGTGGAAGACAGGGTGCAAATAACTTTGCCCCCAACCACCCGCCGCCATTGCTGGCATTATAACATTGTCACTCTGTGTCCGCCTTTGCTTCTGAGAGATGACAGTAATTATTCGCTCAGCCACAAGAGAGCGCAGGTCAGGTAGATGTAGGTTTACCGGTAACATTGGTTGTTTTCGGTTTTCATTTGCTCTCTGGCCGAGAGTAAGGTGAGCTAACTTGCCTCTGTGCAAAGATGAAAAATCCGCCTATGAGTAGCTCTAAAGCTCAAGTTAAGTGTAAAAATGACAGTTTGTGCTGTTACGGGGGGTTATGTGTTGGACTATGTCTGCTTCTGCACCTGACCAAGAAACTGTCCCCTGGAGCACCACAGTAAAAGATTTTGTTAGCTGGCTGTTTCACCCTGTTTCCAGTCTTTGTGCTAAGCTAAGCTAACTGGCTGCTGGTGGTGGACTAATATTTACTAAAAAGACATGAAAGTGGTATCAATCTTCTCATCTAAATCTAGCCAGAAAAGTGATTAAGCATATTTCCCAAATTATCTGGGGAGGACGTGGGCAGGATGGAAACATTTTTTTAAACTGTGAAGTCTTTGGTAGAAACATGGATTGTTGATTTAAGGCTTCAGTGAAACTTTGAGAAAAGACTGTGTCAATTGGAAAGCATTCCATTGGCTTTATTGGGCCCGGTTTGCCTTGTGGGTGCTCTCTGTTTAATTGAACACTCATTAGAGACTACCCCCACAGTTTATAGTGACATTTCCCCAAATGTAACATAATTAGGTTTAGGCAAAATGGTGGGCTGAATGGATCCAGATCTGTTCTATAACTGCATACAGTTTGTGCTCTCACTGGCTGGTCATAAAAGAAATAATTTTGGGAAAAGTGTGTGACACTAGCTGGCACCCAGAGCATATGACTGAAACAGGAAGATTACAGGCGCGGCTAAAAGGGAACAGTAATTGAATTCCAGAGATCCTGACGCACATTACACCAGACCAAGAGACAAGAGAAAGCTTTTTTGCTCGATGAGGGAAACTGGAGGGTAGAGAGAGGTGAATCCTCTCACTACACAACCCCTCCTCCCGTTAGTGCCACTCAGCAATGCTGGAGCCATTGCTGTGTTAACAGTTTCTGTTCTCACGGGATGGGAGAGCCCTAACTGTCGCCCACCTCCAGTTGGCTGAGACCGGTGAAACCACTCCACTGTGTCTACTTTATATTGGTGGTTAGATGACACAGAGCTGCCAGGAATTGTCTTTTCTGCTGCTAAACATTTAATAGAACCAAACTGTCCATGAAAGACAAGTCAAGAGCCTTTATCAAACTACTTGCAAATCTGAGAGAAGGAAAATCCATCACAAAGTCCAACAGTAGCAAATTGTTGTGCACAAGTAACAGCTGGAAGAAAACTGTAAAAATCAACTTATAGAGTCAACATAACAAAATATGTTGCCTTGAAACAAATTATGTAAACATGTAAGTGGGTGTTTAAGTGATCCTATAAAATGGTGACAGAGTTGACAATGAAGCTGACCATTTTAGTACAAATGTAAAATGTGAGACATGCTGCTGTATAGAAAGTAAACATCATTGTTTATCCTCTAAAAAAACATTGTGTTGCGGTGCACTTCCATTTAAAAAATAGCCACATTTTGTTAGTTTGTTGTTTTTGTTTTCTGCCTTTTTATTCAAATGACTCCCACCCTGCTTGAAAGATTGAGTAGTAAAAGAAATCTAAGTAAACAAAAGACGCAAAATATAATATGCATATCTTATGTGTGTTGTGTATATCCTATAGTCTCACCATTCCAAGACTTTTTGAAATTTGTGAAAGTGGAGTATTATCCACTTTACTGCAATGGAAAATACTTTTATTGTCCTAGTGATTCAAGACATAGCAGAAAATACCCAGTAAGCTATAATGTTTAAACAGCTCAAAACAAATTGCAGAGCAGTTATACATTAGCCAGCTTATCAGATAGTTATGCATCACATCAGCATTTGTGCCTCTGTTTTGTTTACACCAACAAAGTAACACCATGGAGATTTAGTTGAAATAGAATATCAGTATGCATAAAGAAGAGTTCAGTAGACATCAAACATGCTTCAAGTCACAGTCCTGACAAATTATCCAAATGTAGATATTACAAAAATGCATTTTTCAAGCACCTAACTTCAGCTAAAACTGAATGATAGAAGGCACAAACCATTCTGCAATTCCAAGTTCTTGTGTAATAAGCGCAGCAAAGCGAAAGAAAAGAAAAGTCAGGAGGAGAGATTTAAAATAGATATAACAGCAGTGGAGAGCAGTAGAGATTGAATCTGTCAGTGAAGGCTCTTTCTGGATCTCACTGGTACCCAGGGTCTCATTTAGCCCTGCTACAGCCCTGTTAATTGGCCAAGGCCAAAGAAAGAATGAAGGCCAAATCAGGTTAAAAACAAACTGTGTTGCCTTTGATAGACCAAGACAAAAACTTGGATCGATACAGAGGAATGGAAGCAGATAAACGGGCAGAAAAGTGATAATTTGGCCAGTAAATAGTGCTATCAAAGCACTGACCTACTAATTTACCAGCTCACAACAGCACAGCCACCTTCCGTCTTGCAGTATAAGTAAAGATGACTATCTGGTGCTGAGGAAAAAGTTCCTCTGCCCTCTTTCTAAAGTTTTCTAAAAAGTGAGGAAGTACATAGTGTGGATATTGAGGTGGGTGAGTGCGGTGGAGGTTGTGGGGTGCTTGAACTCTCTGTGGTGCAGGCAGTAACAGTTTTTACATTCAAGAGAGAGAAGATCAAAGAGCGTTAGTTTAAAGGGAGGAGGGGTGGTTTTAGAGTCTCTCCTCTGTTTGGGAGGCATACAGGTACCTGCAGTGTGTATTGATGTGGAGCACCGTCGCGAGACACACTTTCCCATCCTTATTTCCTCTTGTCCTGTTGAAGCTAAACGGGCTGTGCTTCAAAAACACTGCTTTATCAAAGACACCACTTAAATTGTGTCTCCCTTTTTTCTGTGCAGCTCCTCTCTTCTTCTGATAAATATTATGTGTCTTTCTGGCTGAAGCGCTGGAGAGAAGCCTTCAGAGAGTGACTGGTTAGAAGTAATCCCAGAGAGAGGTCTAAAAAGGAAAGATGCTGGTTAGCATTTCTTCAGAGATGTGGCGCAGAATCGTGAACTGAAGTCAGATGCTATTTCAGCATGCATTGTGTGCTTTTCACACTGTTTCTTTTCCTGACCCATAGGATCTATTAAGACACTAGAGGAGGTTCCTTCAAGCTGCCGTACAAATGACTGTGCTCCGCTGTTCCACCTGTGTCCTCCCCTGGCCTGTAAAATAATCAATTCAAAGAATGAGTGAACTAGAGAGAGGCCTCTGTCTGTGAAAAAGGGAAGATCTTTCTCTAGAAACTACAGTGAAAGAATCATCATTTGACAATTTGCAACTGGACACTGTTTATCAGTCCAATTAAACTGCTACATGCTCCCTGCAATATGATGCCTGACATTGATGTTTAACAGCAAATCGTATTTTACTAGATATCCCTCTCCACATTTATTGTCTTGTCACTATAATTATTGCACCTGTCCTGCAAAAATCCAGACCGTATGCCAATGCATGGCCCTGCATGAGCCCCTATTAAAAACCTGCAGTCACAGGGATTAGTGTCTGTATTCTATACAGATTGGAACAGTGTCAAAAGAAAAGAAACCAAACTAGAGCAGGGGTAAACAGGGTCTGGCAGAGATTATAACAGTGGATATAATAAGGCTGGTTTCCACTCTAATTGTGACACCAAGCCAAAGCTTTTGCAATTACGGTGCAACGAGCAGCACTCCTAAGTCCACACTCCAGCGGGGGGATCAGAAATCCTCAACAACGTTAAGCTATAGTATCAGATTATGTCACTATTAATTAGGCGCTGTATGAGAACAACCCTGTACTGTGTCCTCTCCTCCCCACATGTAGCCAAGCAGGCAAGTAAACTTAGATCAATAATTACACAAGGGCTGAACTAGCTCCTCCACAGTTCTGTCACCAGATTTCACACTAATTGGCCACACCAGCTGAAAAACCCAGAAGCAGACTTTTATTGAGTCAGGGTATGACTGTGCATAGTCTGGAGGGACACTACCTAAAAGTGGCTACCCTTGAAACTAAAGGCACCAATGCATGGATAGAGGTGCAAGTTGAGTGCAAACTGTTGCATCCATTTTAAATAAGGCTTGGCTGTGTATTAGGCATCCAAGCATAGTAAGCATTGATCTGTTCATGCATACATTCAGCGCACTGCCTAGTATAATTATTCGATATATCCCCAACTAACCAACCATATAGCTTCTCATTCAACCTTAGCTGTTTCACAGTATATGAGTAGTGTAAGTTCTGTCACAGTTGTAATGTCAATGTTTATTTGTATGTGTTCATTTGCCTCTTGATGCTGCCTGGTGTTATCCGGCCTATTGATTGAAGAGAGTAAGAGGCCCAGGAGTCCTCTGGTTTGATCTGTGTAACATCCTTTCCTTAATTCTCCTCTGTGAGTTTAATACTGAACACGCAAATCCCTCTTGACAAAAGCCTGATCGAGTGAAATGTTGAGCTATCGAAACGAATAGAGTAAAAAAAAAACAACAACACCTGGAAACAAAGGGCTGCTGAGACGGAGATGGAAGGGCTCATGTCTTTCAACAGTCATGGATTTAGTTGAGATTGCCATCCCGGCTCGGACTGACCCTCGCATCAAATGACACAATACGCATGGAAGGGCTATAAGGGCTTGTGTTTATTATTGCTTACGGTTGCGGGTGTGTATTCTTTATGTCACTGTGCTGTGTTTGTGAGAAAAAATGTTTTATTGGTGCATCACTGTCTGACAGACTTACAGATTCTTATCATAACAGCTTTTCTTTGATTCCCTGAGTGGCATATAGTGGCCTGGTTAGAGATGGTTGGGGGGCACTAAGGCCTAAGTAGATGCAGACAGTCAAACAGCCACCCTTCACATGAAAGTTTGCTTTCTATAGCTGTCAGGTCCGTTTTTTGGTGTGTTTTTTAAGCAGGTCTCATCCAGGTAAACGAAGAGATCAAAAGCCGGAGCTTGAGCTAGCATCACTCTGCCTCTGATGTAAGGCCTCCTGTCCTCAGATCTTGGGCATTTATTCTGCCTCCTTACCTGTGCCGTATCTCTGATGGAATTTTAATGATAAGCTCACTAAGACTGAATTGTTATCTTGAATGCACTACATCACAAACATCTCATATCACACACTCCTCACCATAAATCCCTGAGCGCTGAATGAGTGTATACCTCCTGAAAGTTTCCATTTGGACAGCTATCTTTCTTTTGATAGTTGCTTACTCTGCGAACATTGTATTTCTATTCGCAGGCCAGTTTTTGATTAGTGGCAGCACTGACGCCTTTAATAGTGGGGAAAAATCAACTCTGGATTCTGGCGCTAAGTGTTTTTTTTAACGTTGGGAGAAGTGCTGTAAAAAGCACCATCTTCTCCCCGAGGGGACACACCCACTCAGCCAGGGTGAGAGAGAAATGCTTGTGTGATGGTCAGAGAAGCAGACATCTCTGGTGCTGAAATTGAATCTGGTCCCAAGTTTGTAGTGGAAAAGCCAAAGTGACAGAATAGCAGATAATAGGTTTGCTGTAACGTCACGCCTGAGTGTATGTCCACACTTGGGCATTTCTGCAACAGTCCAGCTTCTGACGTCCTTATGACAGGCCTCTTCCCATTTCGTTTCCTGTTACACGGCTGTGCAGCCACAGCCCATTTTACTTCAACACTTTTAGCATGCTCCATGGATTGCTCTGTTGCCTATTACTTTGAGTGCTGAGCTATCAAAAGATGTCTGATTTGTTATTGATAAAGTAATGTTAAAATGGTCATAAAAATGAAACAACGCCCATTTGTGTGTTTGCCCAGTAGGATACAGTGCCTGCCGTTTTTTTTTACTCTCTTGCTGCTTGTTTTATTGTTGTAAAGCCCATGTAATCCTCTGCACTTAAAAAGATAAGTGTACTGTGAAAATAAAGAATTATTTAGGAAGCATTATATTGTAATTCCATTACGCTGGCCAGAATGTCTTTGTGTGCAGCACTGGCCCAAAACAGAGTACAGAAGAAACGTTTTCTTTCTTTATTTTCTCTTCCTGGTCTCATCATCACTTCTGTCTCTTCAGCGTCTCCCTCTCTGTCTCTCAATCACTCTATCTCCCTCACTCTCTTTTTTTTTTCTCTGATGGTGACCTTGAAGGTATTCCTCCTTTGTTTGTTCAGACACACAGAACTCTCTGTTTCTTTTTCTCTTCCTTCCTTTCCTCTGTTTTCATTAGCGGGATCAGTCAGCCTGCCTAGGGACAGCCCGGTGCTGTGCTCACGTTACAGGCCTATTGACTTCGGAAGAGAGAGGAAATACTGTGGACATGATTCACCATGCATGAACCTCATGATACCAGTTTTATCTGTACCTTCTTTTGAATGGAGAAGGGAGCAGATAAAACCACACGGCATTTTTATCACCCTCACTTCAGGCATGTCAGTAATCAGATACACAGACAAGGCTAATTAATATCTGGAGATACTACCACGCAGTCGCATACTGTTAAAAAATGACACAAAGATGACACAAAGTGCACATTGCCTCAGACCTTACTGAAGACGCTTGGCTATTTGATGCTGTTGTTTTTTCCTATTACTTTGGTTCTATATGCTGTATTTTGCAGTAGTCATTACCTTCTACCTGTAATTGCGGGTAATTATTTTCAAGGCGATAATCAATACAGCTTTTCACTGTTGAAAAATTGCCCAAATTCAAAAGGTGATAAAATAATGGACTTTTTTTTTTGTCCTAATTAATTTTTGTTTCATTCATTATGCATGCTGAATTTTCATACTGATGACAAAGCTTGTGAATGGAAACGGAGGTGGGTGCTCAAACCTCACTAACTTCTGGCACCATATTGGACATTAACCTTCAATAACCTTTGCAAATAAATTGTAAGCACTTTAAATCAAGTTGTTGCAACTAGGAGTTGTGTATGCATATTCTTATGAGCTCTGAAAACAATGATGAAGGCATTGGCAGGAAGTAATAGCCCTCAGAGGTGGATGGGTGTTTTATCACACTTGTACCCCAGTAATTAACTATGACTGCCCTGGAATTCACTGTCTGTTCTCCTGTCTCGCTTCTTCTCCTTGTTTCACTATATTCTAATATGGAAGGGTAGGGTGGGGTTGTCTCTGTTCATATCTGCAGCTGTACAATCTACGCTTTGAACTCTGCCACTGTGGCATTATGGTAATCAAAAATGGAATACATTTTGAAGAACTATTTAATGCAGAAGCACACTGTGCTCTCTCTCTATATAAACAGTTTTTGACCCTATGTTACTGGAAGAAGTTGTGGATAAATGTTGTGGTGCGCTTGGAAGCCCCCATTCCAGTGATGATGCACCTGATAGGTTGGCAGCCATGCAGCAATCAGTTAAATGACAGACAGACAGGCTCAGAGCACAGCTGCACAGTGCAGTCTAAGCCAATTGTGTGACAATCAGAGGCTGCTATTTTAGGTTTCCCTCCCCCTACAGAGAACAGATTTCAGTGAATCAGTTGGCCCTCAGGCATCGTAATTATGCAAAAGGCTCAGCAGAGAAAAGTTATTTGTTCCACTATTGTTTTGACTTTCTTTCTTATCGCTTAATCATCTGAGGAAAGTGGTTGTGGTAATATATAGAGAGGTGGAAACTTCTGTTGACTATAAACATTAGGCTTGAAAGCAATCTGAAAGTTAGATTAGAAACACATCTATATGAACTGAATTTGGAGGCATGCAAATGACTCAGATTTTGCAATTCAGATCTTTTTTTTTTTTTTTTACTAAATAAAGCCTCTATTTTGAAATGTGTGCACCTAGACATTTCAAATACTCTATAACTTATGATGCAGAAATTACTGGAATTGTCGGTTCCACATTTAAACTTAAGTAATATGTCAAATATGTTTTGTTTTGTAATAAATACAAAAATGTTTTTTAAGGCACAACATACAGCCGGAGCAATTTCACTCACCTGTAGCTCGTACTCAGGCATCAGTTTGAAGGACAGCTTGGCGTTAGGTCTGCCCACTTGAAAGGGACCTGTGAGAGGAAAGGGCACAGGCTGCCACTCTTTTGACCTGCTCTCCCCTGCAGTGAAAAACAGAGCTGAAACAATTACAGGCCACTCTGAGGTCTTTTACATTGTGGCGTCTGGAAATGTTAGACACACATAAACACGCGGGCTCACACAGTGAAGCCAAAGTTATTAAAACTAATTAACTTGCATTAACATTTTAAAAACTTCTCTGTGCCCTTTAGAGATTTAGGTTGACTTCTGTAAGTAACACAAATCCATCCAGACCTCCAGGACGTTTGTGTTAAGCCTCTGGTCAGTCTATCAATGCAAAGTGAGAAAAGCTGTTTCACTCCCTGGGCTGCACACCCCCTCCAGCTGCACAGAGCACTACAAGTCCTCTTCGCACCCATGAAGGTGGAAGAATTATGTGTTAATCCTGAAGCCCCCACCTAAGCCCCTGTAATAAAGCACGCTCTCAATGAGGACCTGTCCCCTCCCTCCAGGCAAGGCAGCTTAGGCCTCCGCAATCACTAGCTGGTGAGCCGCAGGAAAGCTAATGAGCCCCTCGTCTAGACGTCCAGCACCTGCATTCATAGCTGTTCTAGCGGGAACTCTCTGGGGTGTTGGCAGACTGCAGGTGGAGATGATGGAGGTCTACAAAAGGCCAGCAGTGAGCCCCACCAGGGGGATCATCTGGTGACCAGCAGTTTGCTGGTCTGAATACATAGTAGTCAAACACACTTCTGCCACGGCCCCAGTAGACAACTTGAACTCATGGCTAACCTGAAGCTGAGCTCTCAAAAAGGCAAAGCTTGTGGACTTCAGTGTAAACTAATTAATGATGTCAAATTCCATGCAAAGGTCCAGTTGTTCAGCTTACACTCTCTATGCATAGCACACATGGACAGTTTCCGGCTCCCTGTAGACTCCTGTTGTGCTAAATGCAGATTGGCTTTTTGCAAATGTTAAAGTGCACAATGCAGATGTTCTGTTAAGAGTTTTTACATCTGTTGTGCCTGCCGAGATCTGGGGATGTGCCTACACCTAGAGTGGGTTCATGTGATACCTTGACGTTTTCTTCCATTCCATATGGATGAGGGAATATTTGGTCAGAGATTCAATCTTCTTTTGTGCATTTAGTGTATTTATGGTATATGTTACTTCAACAGAAAGACATTGAACTAAATATGTGGGGAAACCACAATTCATTACCTTTATTTTTGTTTTCCATTTCTGTAGCTTTTCCATCTTTTTCATGGGTTGAACAGTAGCGGTGATAAGCAAACTATCCTAAATAGTTCAGACGAACTGCAGACGCAGAGCTTAATTACAACTAACAAAATTTTGTCCATAGATAGCCCTCATTTATGTTAGCCATAATTGCCCAGGCTCCAATTATATTCTCAACACAGGACAAATCCACTCTGATTGAGGGACCAACTAGAAGAGCAGTGAGCTGGTGTCCCGGATCTTTTCAGAATCCTGTTCAGGAGAGTAGAGCACTTGTGTAAGTGTTTGTTATTCAGGTTTAATTATGTCCACGGGGCCTGGGAGTGTAGGCCAATCTACACAGTGCCTCTTTAGTCCGAGCCACAGTGGACTGGCTTGATGTCTTTCTCTTCTTTCCTCTGCACTGAATGAGCAATTAAAGGTCATATCAATTAGAGCATGTTGTGGTCTCTAGACTCATTTTGAAACAGCTTGCTCCTGTAGCACTGTCAAGAAGGAATAAGTATACAAATGTAAAGCTTGGCCTTCCTCTCTTAAATGTTATTTTTTAAATATATTTTGCATAAATCTGCTCCAACATTTAGCATTATAGTGATAATGAGTTGATTGGCTTGGGCCTTACTCACCATACAATATATATACCACACTATACAACAGTGTATGTACCCATTATTTTATAATTGAATCAAACTTAAAGTAAATCAGTATATTACAGCGATAATCAATTATGAGCATAAAATCTTAATTTACGTATACTACAGTCAGGACCTCCTTGATAGCAAGTCATTTGTTGTATGTTTTGGTTTGTGTTGTTTATGCTAATGTGTGAGGCTTCGATTTCATACGTCTAAGAAACAGTTAAGTCTTAAATTCTCTCTTTAGGTGTTCCTGCATGTTTAACTCAGGACAATACAGTGAACATGAAACTATGTTTGAACTGCACTTTGCAGTCATTCAGTGGTCAGAGATATTGCGGCTTTAGTACAAGAAGCAAAACCAAAATCTATTTAGTCTAAATATGGCGTGTCAATATTATGTTCCTCATATTGGTTTGCAAACAATCATTCACACAGTGCCAAATGAGAGACAAAGAATTGTTTTCATTGATGATTCATGATTCCTAATGAAGAAGCATGCACAAAGAGACATATTGCAAAAGGTGATACGTGCCGTTGTCATAGTGACCCCCCTCTTTGTGTACTCTGAGATTATATGTGTTTGTTTGCAAGTGGAACTACTGACGAAGGTTTCTTGGTATTCTTGCAGCGAGGGTGCGTGTGCGTGTGTGTGTGTGTGTGTTTGTGCGTGTGGGGGGATTCCTGAAGTATGATTAGATGAATTTTAATTCATTCATTTATTCATGAAATTCAATGGGTCCCCTGTCTTCTAAGAGACAGCAAACCAAATGCCCTTGCTAGTTTCATCATCACTCTTTGTATTATTTGTAAAGAAGAAATAAATTGTTTCCATCTCATACAAATAAGAAAAGGAGGAACCAAAGAAAGCAGTATTACAGTGGAGCGCAAACATGATCATGGTGAGACAAGTGGTTTTGCATCAGTAGCCTACATTAATGGTGTGACACAGTTTTTAGTTTGTTTTTGTTGATAGCAGGCTGTTTGTGTTGATGACAGGTGGTGTTGCGTCTGCAGGCCCATTTCACACAGAATGTAAAAGTCTCGGCTGCTGTAATGTGAATATAGTGGTAGATTGTAAGCAACTATAGAGGATCTCATGTAGGGATAAGAAATGTACTGGTGGGAGCATGACATGAATACATAAGAAGGTGCCATAACATATATACGAGCGCGTTCCTCCCCCCTCCCCAATATCCACGAGGAAAGTCATTTGGGACAGCTAGCTCATCAGCGGCTTCCCTGGTGATTATTCTAATCAGACTAAATCTGAATGAGCGGTATTAGCCAGAGACCACAAGCCTGCACCAAACATCACCCACAGGCCATTGGACTAAGGTCTTCCTGCCTCTGTGAGGACACTTAGTGAAGCATATTCTACCATAGCAGCACATTTAGCAGGTAGACCCATAAATAGTCCTTCATTACAGTAAATGAAAATTTGGGGAATGTGGGTAAAGTTATATTTATTTTATTACTTTTCATTTCATTTTACAGTGATTTTTCACACCCTTGCCTAAGAAGAGTGCCATGCTGCCCTTCTGATTTATACTCTGTATGCGTGTAGTCGTGGGAAGTGCATGCATATATCAATATTTGTCAGCAGTCTCATACACTAAATTGGGTGGCTTGATTCAGCCTGCGTCATTGTGGTCTTGACAGTGTCCTTGGGCAGGTAAAACCAAGGTCAGCACGGAAGTTACTTTATTATGGGATATTTTACACTAACAGTGTGAAGGCATCTAATCTGTAAATGTACAAGAACAGCCTTAGAGTAAATTCAGACCTTGTGTTTTCTCCAGATCCAACATGTTGTAACAGTCTGTTTGCAAGTGAACAGTCTCTCACTCATTTCCTCATGCAGCAGCTGAAAAAGAAAACAAAAGTTAATACTGTAGATGTGCTTCAAAGAACGACGCTTTCATAGGCCTGCTTAAGTCCAAATGTTTCTTTTTTTAATCCCTTTGGAAGTATTCAATTCTTCATTGCGTATAATCATATGCATGCATGGCACATGTGCATCATCAAAGAAATAGAACATTAAGCTAACAAACAAATGGTTTCCCTCTTTTTTTCCATGTCTACGGATCCTCCTGGGCTGTTGCTGTCATCAACAGGTAAACACAATTTTTTTTCCTACTCTGATACATCTGGTGTTATACACAGATGATAAAAAACTCCTGGCACCTGGAATGGTCATATTATTTTCCTGTCAAACTCCCCTTTGCCTCCCTTGACCAATCACATTTGATGTTTGCCACTGAGTGCGGGTTGGGGTCCCCTGCTGTCTAAACAAGCCCCTACCCCCCCGACTGTGCAGCCCTTTCCTGAGCGCTGTAGTGGAGAGAAAAGGGCAAGAGAGCAGCGCTCAGGCGAAACAATAGCACCGTGAGGAGATGTCAGGCCCTGGGAGCTGTGAGGTGGATGATGATATGAGCCCACTGGTATTGTTGTTTCTCACTCTGCTGAATGCTAACACACGGCCCCCCCGTGGCCCAGCGTCGACCCGCTGTGTGGTCAGGACCCTGGTGGTAGCATTGGGAGGGGCGGGTGTGATGTAATGAGCCCAGTCTGTACTGCTGAGCGTCTGTTGGAGTAGGTTTTGTGTGTATGTGTGCTTGCATGCGTGTTTTAGAAGGCCACCATGGATGCAGGGTGTTGGTGGATATCAAAGGCTTGGTGTAGTGTGACTCCACCCGTCTGCAGCCGCCTGCTGCTCGCCTCCGACACTGTACATTAACTGTAAGGCTTGATTTCCCTGACACAGTCTCACGCAAACATTAAGTGACATTTTGTTTACAGCCAAACAATTTAGCCCATCCTATTTTTAAATGTACCTAATTTTATATTAAAGTCAACAGTATAACAGAGCAATCCAGAAACAAAATACTAAATAATCCGTTTTGTAATTGCTACTTTTATCACAATTGCTAGCATTTGCTTTCGTTTCATGTGAACGTTGAGGCGGGACACATTTTGAGAAAACTCTGGGTGTGAAAGCAAAGTGATCTTAAATAAATGACCCATACGTTTATTTGAGCTATAAAATCTTCACAGCAAAAACATAATTTTTATATTTGTTTTGAATGTCTGCCCACGTCTATCACATTACATATTATCATGGGTGAGTAAATCTAAATTAGAATTTTTGTAATCCTATTTGAAAGTTAATTTTGCTGAGATGAGTAACAGTGGTGATATAATGCAGAGGTGGGTCTTCATCCTGTCTTCCCCGTGTACAGTCAGGGTACTTTTTTTCCTCCCCTTTTTCATTCTTTTTTAAGTGAGCCTGGAGGACAGCCTGCTGGCAGGCAGGGACGCAGAGAGGTTTTCTCTAGCAGTACATGAGTGAGGGAGACAGATGGAGCATGCCAGACAGTGGTTTGTGGATTTATCCAGATTTATGATGGGAGGAAGTGAGGCTGGATGTGAACGGGGAGTTGGGGAGGAGGGGAGGCAATAGGAGGCATGAGGGTGAGCTTTCAGTGCAGGATTCTGAAAGGCTGGGAGCCTCTGGATGGGGGGGGTCCCAGTACAGTGGTGTTGTTGTTTGAATTGATTGTGTTTAATTTTAGCACACTGCTCTGTGTGTTACTGTTTTGTCGTCTACTGAGGAGAGCGTCCTTGCCTTCACATTGAACTCCGTTACATCGCTCCCAGGACTCAGAGCTGTCTTTCAGGTTGCTTGACTGGGATCTGCTTCGGCTTCTCTTCCACGAAGGCGTCTTGTTTTATTTCCCACTAATTTGGCTTCCCTGGTCTCTCCACTGATATTAACAATGCTTCTTCCTTTTGTCACGTCATTTAAAGAGCTGAAAATCATGAATAACATCAAAACAATTGCAAGGCTGTAATACTGTTTATCAAGATAACAGTACAATAAAAAAAGGGAAAATGGGTGTAGTCACAAAGAAGAAAACTGCTGTATGAATTGATCAAGAGATAAAAGATGACGATAACTTATCATAGCAGATGTTTGCTTTCATAGGAAATATCCCTTTGATAATCTACTTCTTATTCCACGTAGCATTGATGTTTACAAAGCTTCAAGGTTGTTAACTCCTCCTCAGGGGAAAGGAAAACATAACAGCCATTCTTGGATGCATGATGAAAGAAAATAGAGATGTTCTTCCTTTTTCACAACGTTGAAAAGGTTGAACAAATTCTTTGTAAAGGCACTCTATTGTGCTATGCTGTCACAACGTTTAACAGGTTAATATAGCAGTCTATCTGGGGGAAAAAACTTAAATCCAATCCAATTTAAAGAATATCGAAGGGGACAAAAAAGTAAAACCATATTCCTTGCCCCTAAAAGTTTACCTCATTCCTCAGTGTAGTGGCTCTAGTTTTTTTAAGTGAAAAGGCAGCTTGGATGACACATAACTGTGGCAGACTTTTATCCATGTTCACAAACAATTTCTGTTCTCATGAGTGGACCACTGGGTTTCTGACAAATGATACCTTTCATCCTTCATCCATTGGTTGAGAATACATGGGGTTTGTTGGATCGGTAAGAATAAATCAATTTTCAAACAGCCAAAAAACACTGGGCAAGGCTCTCTCTCTAAGCCTGCCATTATTCCACTTGCTTGCGTTCTCCGCTATCTAGGGTAACCCTTCTCAGCCTGGTATCCCTGCTTATAGCCAATCACAGGGAGGCTTCTGTTTGAGTAAACCAAGATATAATGGAGCGTCTCCCTGTAGAGGAGTCACGTACCAGTGGTTTTCATTCATTTCATTTGTAAACGTCGGGGTGGGGTGGGGGGGCTCTCGAATGGCCTTGAACAAAAAAGCGGTTGAGAGAGAGAGAGAGAAAGAGAGTGAGGGGAAGAAAAATGCTGTGCAGCAAACAGTGAAAAGGGCCACAGTCAAAAAAGACATAGGAGGAAGGTATAATAAAGAAACAGATGAATGCAGTGAACTACAGACTGAAAGAAACAGTGGAAGGATGAGAGGAAAGGTTTAATAGAATAGCTAAGTAAGTAGGAATTAGATGCACTTTTGATGGTTTGGGAAACAGAGCCTTTTACTACACATCAGAGTTCTCCAGAGACACATACAGTGGCCGTTTAGGGGCTGATCTCAGTTCAGCAGGGAGCCAGAACAGCCCATAAGGCATGTTGACGGCCAGGCCCGACAAGTAAAGCCCACAGCAACTGCACTAAAGTGTACAGTAGCTGGGTGAAGGTCAAAGTCAAGGACATGATTTTAGTAACTCAGTTTGTGTGACAGTGACTGTCCCCTGTAAGCAGTTTGAGCTGTCATGGATCATATAGACAGAAAGGAGCCTGCACTCTGCATTTTCTTAGGAGAAGACGACCCCAGTAACAGAGTGGATTTTGGGATGGGTCGCGATGCCGACCAGTGGGACCAGCAGTACGTGGGATGCTTCACTTTGTCAACATCGTGATTAATATACTGACTCCCATTTTACACTCGCTATATGGACCAAACCATCAGGGGACAGCATATGCTGCACACCGATGAAAGAGAGAGAGAGAGAAAACAAATCACCTCATTCTTTATTATAACACGTGGTGCCCCAGAGAATAGCAGCTAAATAAATTAAGCAGCAGATAAATAAATGACACTCATCAGTGCCCGAGAAGCCGGGGGGAGAAGATGAAGGTGCAAATGTGAAGAGAGAAACCCTCTCTTCACATTTGCACCCTCGTTTTTTTTTCCCAAACAAGAGACCATCGAAGAACTGTGAATGAAAAAACAAAGACGCTTGATGAGAAAAGGGAATCTTAATTACAAATCTGTGTGAGGATAGTAAGATCCAAACAGCCTTAGGTAGGAATATCAAAAAAGGTAATGAAACAAGGCCCGTTTGAAACGTCTACCACCATCCATTCTTGTAACGTGAGCAAAGTTTTGTATCGTTACAGTTCTCTCTCTGTGAGAAAACAGCTGGAGCGGCACACAGCTTGATGAGCTGCTGCTGAGAGGGATCTGTTTTGTCAAAGCCCCCTCTGTCACAGCACCTCCCTGTGGCCTCTGCCTTTACCAACAGCCTGGTGGAGACGGTTCCCTGGGTAGGGATTATTCTATCAAAGTCGTACTTCACACTGTACTTTACGCCGTTACTCTTAATTTCCCTTCTTCATAGATGAAAAGGCTGCAACAAAATTTTCCTCTCTTTCCATTCCACTTCCTTCTCTCTTGTTCTCCCACTCCTCTGCCCTCACAGGCAGATTGGCTTTCTTCATCTCGCCTCCTTAACAACAACGGCCATTTTCAATTCTCCTCGTTCTCCTTCAAAAGAGCCCCCCTCTGTCTTTTTCTTACACCACTCCCTCCCTCCCTCGCCTCTCTCTCTGGGGAGTTTGGAAGGGAGAAGGGGGCAGTCATAAAAGATAAAGATGAAAGCGAACAGAGAGAAACAAACACGCAAACAAATAAAACCCTTAAGTAAAGTTGCTTTTTCCATCACAGTCACGGCGGGGAAGACGCTGACAGGGAAACTCTGCTGACATGGGTGGGAATCAAAGCTGGTTATGGGAGGGGGCATAGTGGTGGTGTATATATGAGTGTGTGCTTAGTGGATCCATTAGAGGCCTAACCACCTAGATGCAGTGAGGATGAATCACTACCATGACACCTGGGTAAAAGAAAGTGTTAATTTCCATATTGTGCACCAAGCATAAGTAGGGTTTCAAAAGACTAATATGTCTTGGGTGAACGCTTAGATGAGTGCTTCTATGATGTATTTCCTTATGTGTTTTATTGTCTGTCTCTGCCTTCCCCCTAGCCCATTAGTGTATGATGGTGTCTAGTAGTGTGTGCATGTTGCTTCAGTCAGAGGAACTCTGTAGGATCTAATGAGGCTAGGCTCCCAGCCATCTCAGCAGCCCAGCCTTACTTACCGGAGAGGGCTGGATGAACACAGGGCCAGGGCAGGGAGGTAATTAGGCAGGGGGTGGTGGTCAATGACGGGCCGCCCAGCACCCCAGGCCTCTAGCTTCCAGCTGCTTTGTGCGCGGTGTGGCCCACACAAAAAGGCTGATGAGGAGGCAGGCTGACCTTCATGCCTGGCACACGCTTCCAAGGGTGTCTACAGAAAACCTGCTGAGCCATTGGAGGTTCAGCTTCCTCGTACACATCCCGTACAAACCTCTGCAGCACTATCTAATGCGCACGCTCCTCCTAAACTTTCAAAATCTCCCAACCCCAAAGCTGTTTGGGGAGAATTTGTGGTCTGAGTGAATACAAATCAGGCATCACTGTTTGGTAAAGACTTCCGGAGCTATTTTCGTTTTTCTTTTTTGTTCCTGTTTTTTAAACCTTCCTCTGCCCAATCTATGGGCTGTTTTCTCTCCACAACAGGCTACATTAGCAAATGGCTATGTCAACTTGCTGTCCTTGACTGTGTGTAAAGTCCGATACGATGCAGACAAGAGTAATCACCGCACGGAGAGGCAAAAGATTTATTGCGCTGATGTTTGTATTGTTGTTGCTCAAAAGTAAATTCTCATGCACAATTGCAGAATGAATCACTTGATCTTTAGCATTAAATAAGTCGCTGTTGGCTGTGGCTGTGACATTGGACAATTTATTCTCTCTTAGACCATAAAGCTGGCCATGGGACGGACAAGCGTCTCTCTTAGATGGGCCACATAAAGGCACAAGACCCAATAAAAGGAATGTCACAGGAAGTGCACTGGATGTCATTAATAATAAATCACAATTGTCTGAAACTGACCTGGCAGCAAGGATGGACCTAGTAGAAAACCTCGGCGTGGAGGGAGAGCACCTCTATTTATGTCAATCACAGCCTCGAATTTGGCCTTTTATTACTACGAGAAGCAATTAACCTTTCAAAAAACAGTGTCACTCAAGCACAGACAAAAGAGCATTTTGGAGATGTTCAACAAGTCCTGAGACAAATGACTTTGATAAGGTTGGTGTTAATGGGCAACCTGCAAAAATGAGACTAAAGTTCACTGTTAAAGAGTTCTGCAAAAATCCTTCCTTCACAATCGACACAGCTCACAGTGGCTCCTCCTGTTTGGATACTCTCCATTTTTTTCTGTTATGTAGCTTAATATCAGTGATGTAGAGGATAGCTAATCATTTTGGTTGCATGGGATGTGTTTAGTGAAGCATGAACTTGGCTTAGCACCAGTAAAGCAGCAAATGGTATTTTAGCTCAGCAGGTACTGAACTCTGACCTCTGTTTTTAAGAAAGCAGCGTGATCCCGGGGGCCTGAAACTGAAACAGAAAACACAGTCTTTGAGGGTGTGGAGAGTGAGAATAACCAAGTGAGTACAAACCAGGACACACAGGAACATGTGGAGAGACAGACACACAATTTGCTAACAAAACTCTACATCTTTGTCACTAAACAGCTGGGCCCAGATGAAGTTGGGCTAATACACAGCGCATAAATAGATTTAAAAGTAGGCTGGGTGGAGCAGCAGGAGGGACGGCTCAGAGAAACAGGCAGTGTTTCCATCCAAGCGAATGTAACTCATGTTTGCTGGCGAGGTCAATGTGGAGGAATGTTTTTGGTTCTATGTGTCTTAATTGGAAGGCTTTCCGGACCCCGGGGTTAGCACACCTGCTCCTCTATCTGTGGCTACAGTGGGAGTCTCCTTTCCAAAAATCCAAAATGAGCGTAGAGGGTATGAAAGTGTGTGCGAGTGTGTGTGTGTGTGTGTGTGTGTGTGTGTGAGAGAGTGTGAGGGGGAGAGAAAGAGAGAAAGAAGGAGAGGAGAAATTGAGAAATAATCCTGGTGTATGAGTGTGTGTGTAAATACACATCTAAACAGCCAAAGCAGTACAAGCAATTTGTGTGAGAACAGAAACAGTTTATGAGCAAAACGACAACATTTTGATCCAACAAATACTTTGCTCAGGTCTACAAACCAAATGATTGGCTTATCCTTACATACCAGTCACTTGATTAGTAAGCAGCAACATTTCAATATTAAGTTATTGAAAAACATGTTATATAGCTGCATTTGTAACATTCTACTAAATTAAAAATAAGTCTAGGATTAGATCCACTTCAGTGGTAATTGGGCAAATGTCTTAAAAAGGTTAGTGGCCATTTAAATAGACATAAGAAATATACAAAACTAAGACCGCTTGTCTTATATTACTATTATTATTGTTTATTGTCCCCTTTATCTGAATTTGTGGGTTGTCATAAAACCATTTGTCCAAACTACTAAGAACATTTTCATGGTGAATAAATTGATAATAACCCTAGATATTTCTCGCATATCCCAAAATCCATAATGATGGTGGTTTAGTCACGACACTCTCCTTTTCCTATAGACTTTATCAGTAAGGATATTTTCTTCAGTGGTATTAAAATAATAATAATACATAATTGTTAAAATATTTTCAACAGCAACTTCAGACAAGTTCAGACTGAAAAGAGAAGGTTCAGTTCTTCTATATGTGTGTGATCAGTGACAGTATGATGACTACCACTTCTTTTTATAAAAAAACAGATACTGTAAAATAACAGTGTTGATCCTTTACCTTTAAAGGGTTTACCTTAGAGCCAATTGTACGGACTGAGAAGAATCTGCCACTTTAACAAGAATTTAAAAGAAGAGTCAGATGTTACAAAAACCTGTTTTTAACAGCAAGGTTATCCTAAACAATGGATAGATAAGGCTTTTGAGCAAACCCTGAATAGAAGATAGTCGGATCTACTAATGAAAACCACAAAAGATAAGAAATGTTCAGTGGATTTTTTCCTTCTTTTTCATAGAACTTTAAAATTATTTAATCAATTTTTAATAAACACTGGCATATCTTATCATCTGATCTTTAGTTGATGTTTTTATCCAGAGACTCTCCTTTCATGCTAAACAGAAAAAAAACAAAAACATTGGAGATGATTTCATTAATGCAGATTCTGAACTGATTATTATACTATTATGGGTATATATTTTTAATACTTATTGTATCACCTATTGCTCCTTACTAATTAAGTGACCTCTTGGATATAAGGAAGAGCTCATCTTTTTTCTTTAGCTTCGTACAGTGTTCAGGACTGTTTCCTTTCGTATCTTTTGCCCTGAGTGGCTTTTCTTATGCACCTGTCCCTCAAGACGTTTAAAGTGCAGGACATCTTTTAAATGTTAATCTTCTGCACATGGGTGCCAAAGTAATTGTCAAGACTTGCTTTTCTACTCTGACCCTAGCTTTGGAAACGCTGGATGCATTTATTGTTTTTGCCTATGTTGTCTGCCGTGGTGTAGTGCAGGACCAACATGCCCTGATGCGTTAGCTGTTCCCAGCAGGTTTATGGATGTTTTGGCCCAGCAGTCACCACTCCCTTAAAGAGGCTCTACTCTGAGAGATTAAGACTGCCAAACCTTCACCTCTCCCTCTCCTTTTAGAGTAATTACACATTTCTGCCTCTGAGTGAGGAGGGGGAAAAGGCACTCAGATTCATTGAATGCTAATTCAAGCAGGAAATTCAAAAGGGATCTACATATTTTCACATTATGTGTACAAGGATGGGGTTAAGTAAAATAATAGCCAAATATTGTTAAGCAAGAAATTGTGTAGCTCCCACAAAGACTTCTCCCTAACAAAACACGCACTGCAAATAGTAGGTCTTTGAGGTCAGGGAGAGACATCATGTCACAAGGTCTAGTTTTATTCCATCCTATTTATAATGGATGACATGGGGGGCATTGCACAGCCTGGCTGAGCCCTGGCAAATATTTTGGCATCTGGATGCTTAATATTTCATGATATAAGATGATGGAGGCTAGGTAGATGATGGACACCACGTAGAGTACCACCGGTATTTGTGTCCGCTTGTTATATATGGCCTGATTTACTCCTTGTTCTATGCCATGGGCTTGTCATAAGACAGTCCTCTACTCCTTTTTGAGATGCATAGAAGGGCAGAGAAAGCTAGTGGGCTGACTGAGGCAATTAGGTCTATTATTAGTACGACAGTGGAAGGATTGATGCGCACAATAGTCAGTGTGTAAGCAGAAAGCCCAGCTACGTGAAGGAAATTCTAATGGTGAGAATTTCCTAGATTATATGGGCCTTCATTAACATTTTCACACATGGCTGCCTAACAAATGAGAAAAGAGCCCTGGCATACCAGCAGATTTATCACGTGCGCACAACAGACCAGCTAGCTCCTTCTTCCCCTCTACGGTGCAGAACACACTCTGTACCACTCTCGCAGCAACATTACCCGTGGGCACTTTGGGTGTCTTTGGCTTTTGAATAATGGGGCAGCAGGACCATGATACTGTTCCGTGCTACATAATATATACAGGTACACATTGTATACCTGGCCATCTCTTCTTTCCCCAGAGAAACCAAGACTGGTTAATCACAAGGGCCTGCACTGCCAGTGCTGTCTGTCAGATTTTCCCAAATGAAGAGAACATGCTCTCCAACACAGTATTCTGGACTTGTTCTCACACAGTATTCTCTATTCCCTGCTTTAATTTGGCATGAATTGTCCCTGTTAAGAACTGATACACAGGCAGGCCCACTTGAATTAACTGTGTTGCACACTTTACATTCTCTGCTCCCTGACATCTTGAGAAATGTTCCCTGGGATCTTTTTTTTCCACAGAGAAGTTCATTAGAATGACAAATAGCATCCTGCCATAAAGTGGAAAACATCAACACGGCACAACAGAAACTGCGATCTGAGGGAAGTGACATGCAGGGAGGGAAATTAATTAGACTCCATTTGATTCTATGTGATATCAGTAGCCACAGCTTCACCATCCTTTCGGTTCGAAGATTCTGCTGACTCACTCCTGTTTTTTCTTAGTCGTTCTGCTCTCTCCATGGGTTGGACTTTGGGAGCTTTGTGTTCCTTCAAGTTGGCAAGCCCATGGTGTTTTTCCTTTAGCTTAGAACTAACATATTTGATTTAACTGATCAGCCAGGTGATACTGAGAGGTTCTATTTGAGGAGTTGAGCCCATCTCTCTCAAAGTGGCCTAATCTCCTCAATCTTGCAGCAGGTGCCATGTCAGCAGCAGCTCAAGTTGGAAGTAGAGAGGTCAAAGTCGTTCTCTCCACTCAGCTTGTTTTGAGGATCGTTGCAGGAACAACCTGGTGTCACGAAAAAGCCAGCAGCTCAGAGAGCTCTTCTTCTCTTCATCCTCTTCATGGTTGCGCTGGCTGTCTGCCAGCCCATCCCTCCGTATCAATAATGAACGTTTTAAAGAACAGCTTAGGCAAGTGCAAGCCTACCTAATGTCCTTAAGACAAAAGGAGATATTGCCATGGACAGGGGGCTAGAAATCAATTTCCCATTTGCCGCTTTAATTTCAGCAAGATGGGCAGAGAGATTAGGGCCGAAGGCACCTGTAAGCCCCCTCGCTGATGAGCTTTACCTGGGCATGCTGCACTGGCTGGCCTGACCCCCTGGCTAATTAAAGTTCTCAAATTGATCCACAAACAATGTGATACAGATCTGTCCTTTACCACCCTCAGCAACACGTCTCATTGTGGAAACTGCCCCATAATGGCCTCATAAAACCACAGTAGTGGTTGTTTCCTGACATCTATGCTGCCATCCATTAGATTGCCTTATTTTTGATTATGGTGATGGTCACTTCAGTGGTTAATTGGATAACACAGCCAACAGTGGTGCGGTATTTGTTTATTTGTGATTTTGACTGTTTGCCAATTTTATTCTTTTGGATTGACTGGACTGACTCAATGCCAGGTGAGACTGACATAGACGGCTCTTTTTATTCTGGGGACCTGGGGCTCTACCATACAGCAGCTTATGTCTGTCCCTGTAGTATGCAGGAATTTGGGGTATTGTATTCAACAATACTGCAGACAGTATATTAACTGCTTACAGATATTAACATGCAAACACAATAGGGCCTCCTTTAACGATTTAAAAGATGTGCTTTCAAATCTTAAACCTGATTTTTTGGGGGACTTGGGGGCAGCACCTTTTATATGGCAAACGTATTAGCAAACAGTTACTTATTTACAAATCTGGCAGTCACATAGCAACATTATCATTCATTTAGATTTGTGTTTCTGGTCACTTGGCAAATGTCAGTCCAATATTCACTGTCTTTTATCTCTGTTTTTAGTCTTTACCAAGTCCTGAGGGAAATATCTGGCACTCTAGCTGCTGAATTCTCTACTATGTCTGCTATTTGGTGCTGAGCATGTACAGTGGGGTTTAAGAGCTTTTTTACTAAAAACAGCTGCGGCAACAGCACTACGAGAATGAGAAGATTGAACCACAACAGTTAAGGTGTGTGCGCACAGCTAAACAATGAGCTGAAACTCACTACAAAGCTCTGTAAAGCAGATGGGAGCTGCAGGTTATAATTTTCTGTAGGTAGCAACCTCTTTCTCATTTTCATTAGATACATTGTTATTACAAGAATATTTATTATAGCCATTTTAAGTATTTCTTTAAATAATTAACAATTCATAAATAAGTAAGCAACACTCAGTGTTAAAACAACCATCCTTGCTCATACATTATTAAGAGTTTAACACTCAAAAACTCTGCTGCTTTATCAAGGTTGTTGATTTGTAGTTTTATCAGATTCGATTGAAAGTAGCGTCTCCCTGGAAACATAAGCAAACAGTCGAACAACCTAGTCATCAGATTCTAATATTGCTAAATTCTTATTGGTTCGAGGATTTGTGATATCTCCTCTTTCCAACACTACAAAACAATTATTTATATTTATACATTTTCTCAAGGACTCCAAAACTCAAACCACTACAAACGAGTGAGAAAAAATACAAATAAAGAAATCATGTGTAATAACCAGTGTCAGTCTAACCATAGAGGGTTATAATGGTTTCATGTCAAGACCCCGTTCCTTATAATAAGAAGCTTATATAAATAGCCCCCACCCAGCCCTCACAAGCTATGTCCTAGTCATTGAAAATATGGCCGTCCTCCTAGGTGCTATTTAACTCACACAGTCTTTCCTTCCCTTGATTTTAGGCAAACAGCCCCTGCACCCTGTCCTTCTCTCCACAGTGTAAGGCTCCTCTTAGGCAGCCGTGCTGAGGTAGCATTACGCTTCATGTCACACTACCAGAGTCTGAAAATCCTCCACACATTGATGGGCTTACGATGCTGTAGCCTGGGTCTACTCATCTCCTGCATCTCAGAGGAATCTCTTGAATGTAGCACAGCGCTGCCCTTGACTTGTTTTATATAGAACTACAGGAATCAAGCACACTTTAGAGTTAGAGAGCAGTGTTTTTCTGTTTATTAATTTTTTTTTAGATGTGAGCAGAAGTAACACAAAAGTTAACATGGAATGAACTGAACTTGGTCTAGTTTCACAGCCAATGAAATTACATAATGGCCCGTCTTAGTAGTCACTTGCTTTAGAAGAGTTATTTTTAGCAACCTGCATGTTGCCCTTCCCTCTTGTACAATGGTTGTCGGCTCCATTGTGGTGAATTTTTAACAAGGGCCTTTTCCTAAGCCCCTCGGAGGAGTTAATTAAAGTGATAGAGGCTGGAGCTGATGAGCCACACCACCCTGACCTTGAGGCACTTCTTTCCCCACCTCTCCACAATTATACCTGCATAATCAGGACACGCATACACACACACACTCATGTCTGTGCACATACACACACATCATCGAGACAGCCCAAAGGACCCCCAACCAGAGTCCCAGGCACATACCCTCCAGTCCCAGAGCCAGTGAATCACCATGGAGCAGCAACAGTTTTACCATGCACATTATCGCAAGGGGTGGCTACATGTTTTTGTAGAGATTATTTTATTTTCCAGCCTTATAATCACAGTAGTGTTCGGTGTTTGTGTGTAGGGGTTTTCTGTTCTGTTTGTGTATTTGATTCTTTCTCTCTCTCTTTGTCTTGCTTTTCTTCTCTCTCCCTCGCTCTCACCTTTCCCCCCTCTCTTCTGCCTCCCTCTGTGTCTCTGTGTCTCACTGTCTCCAGTCTGACGGTATGGCCTCTGTGCAAAACAGGAGACGACTCGGTATTTGGTGATGTGGTGCATGCAAATGATCTCTCTGTCAAGGCTGCTTATTCTAATATGACAGCATAGTGAGTTATCTGGTCTGCTCTATATTGGCAACCAGATCTGCAGCTGCCAGCTAGAGGGTAGAGGAGCTCAAATGTTTGTGTCTGTGTGTGTGTGGGTGTGTGTGTGTGTGTGTGTGTGTGTGTGTGTGTCATCAAGCTAGACAGTCCGAGACAGAGAATAGATGAAGACATGCAAGAGAGAGGAGCCAGCCAAGACAGGCATCATATAAGCAAGAGATGGGAAGATGGCTATGAACGCACGAGAGAGAGAGAGTGCCTTCCCAGTCCTGTCCCTTCTTCTCCTACAAGCCCCCCACCCGTCCTACTCCTCCAGTGTTAGTGCTGTTTAGTAGAGCTGTCTCTTTCAAGAACGCCATCGAGACATGAATAAAGAGAAAATGAATAAAAAAATGTTTTGGCGAGAATGGGATGTCACAGCAGATAAGCATCACAAGCTGCTCCATATTTATTATGTGCAACAATTTGACTAACCAGAGAATTTAGATTAATAACATTGGGCCCCGGGAAGTAATTTCCTTTTTGCGAAAGTGATTTACATGGCGCATCGCTAAGAGAACAGCTCTCGCAGGCCTTTTTGTTGTGTCAGCTAAAAATAATGACATTTAAAGTACCAACCAAGGTTAATAGGCTTCCTCTATGGTTATGAACTTTTTGCGCTGGCCCCTCCCTTTGTTCTCCTTTACGTATCGACCCACTGCTTTTATAGTTTCGACATCCACACTCACAGTAAACCACCTACCTTCTCATTTCCATCACTACCCTCGGACACCTATTTACCCAGACCCACCCCTTACGCAGAGAGATGTTCCTGCCAATTGGGAGGGAGTTACTATTATTACAATACGGTTGTAGCTTAGCTTTGCAGTCGAAATTGGGAAGATTTTTGGACCATTACCTGAGATATTGGTGAAATCACTGTGCCATGGTCCAGTTGAGCAAGTAATTACACATTCTCTGGGAAAGAAACCCTTGAGAGTAAATGTTTCTATAGGCAGCTGCCAACGCAGTTTGTTTAAACAACACCTTTTCATGGTAAAACACAACTTTGTGTGAGGACTGGTGGAGGGATTTGACATGAGAAAGTGAGAGCTCTGCTGTACCTTACTGAGGCTCACCATCTCTCTGGCCTTTTCTGAGTCAGCCTACTCAAAGCCGCCTCAAAGAATTGTATGGAGCGTACTGCACAGGTGGAAGTACATTATACTGTGTACTGTGTTTGCAGCTCCTACATTACTTTAGGCCGTGTGGTTGGAATAGGATAGTGGGCGTTTAGCTGCTGGGGGGCTGCTAAACCTCTCCATCTCCGGCGGTAAAGCTGCTGCTTGGGCTAGACTGGCCCTTCCCCGCCCACTCCTATATTTTGGATAGATCTATTTGTGATGTCGGGTTCCTCCCCATGTCGGCCAGGTGTTTTTAATGAGGTGTGCCCAGCATCCCAGGCAGTCTGCAGGAGGGTAGAGGTATTGATAAATCATTAACGTTGGTGGAGAAGGTGTGGAGGAGTTGTAGTTTGCTCTCCTCGGGAGAGCTGTCTTACTGCTGAATATTTCATCGACACACAGATGTGCTGCTGTCTGTGTAACTGCTCATGGCTCCTCAGCTCTCTGCCATTATGTAGCGGTGGATAGTATTCCCACACCTCATCCACGAATCCAATCAAAAACAGGTTTGATAAAGGAATTACGGCACCCACCTCGTCCCCACAGCCACCTCTGCTATGCCCAGAACCCCTCCCACATTTTCTAAAGTGTATGTAAAGACGGGCAGCTGCCTACAACATATGCCCCTCAGTAGGCAGAAACAGCAAACAACTCTGTGTCATAACAGAAAGAGGCGTATTGTGAGTTTTACCCAACCGTGGCCATGCGGCACTTGCAATGCTGCAATTCCATTAGACTTATCTCCAGTGGGGGAGACAGAGAAGCGACTGCTGAGTCAGGCCAGAAGGGGCCAGGGATTACTTATTCCCCATGTCATCTGCACAGAAGCGTGTAGTTCATGTGCTGTCCTTATCCCCCGCTTCCCTCTCACCAGTGCTTACTCTCCTGTGATGCCATCCTCAGCGCACCCATTTGTCTCGACTGTGTAACACTGCCACCTCCTGTCTGGGAGCCCTGGGGTGCTGGCAGGCATGGCCAAAGTGCGGGCAGCTTACAGGGACCGTGGGAGGAAGAAAAATGAAAGAGGGAGGAGTAGCATTGACAGAAAAAGAGAGAGGGAGGTAAAGAGGGGAAGAGAGAGTAGGACAGGGGAAACAGGGATGAATGTGGGGGAGAGAAGGAGAGAGAGAGAGAGAGAGAGAGTGAAAGATATCTTGGAGCTCACCCAGCCCTGATCAAAGAGCCGTCTCCCTAATCCTCCAGCTTCAGCAGTCAGCCTGTCTCTGAGCATTTCCAGTTGCCGACAAAAAGGAAAGGAAAAACACTTGCGGCTAAACTGCCCTGAAGTGGTGCTATTTTTACTTTTTCAGGAAGGCAAAAAGTGGGACTCCCTGCTGGGAGTATGCACAAGGACTGGGCAAAATTAAAAGAACAAAGTACAGAAGAGTAGGAAGAGAGATGTATTCTTATAGAGCCATCCAGACAGGAGAAACAAAAATATCTCTATGTCCATCCATATGTTGTGTATATGAGTACATGTATGTGTATGCACGGATAAAACCGGGCAAGTCTCTCCAAAGTTGGACGTACTCTCTACTGTCTCTGCTAAAACATAGATAGTATACCAGCAAAACACACTGTGAGTTCTTACCTGCAGCTTCAATGGCTGCATTATGTCACAAATCCAGTCTTGTTCCCCCTTTTTTTTGGTGCTATGTAGTGAACTAACACAAATATACAACTAGAACTAAACTAAACTAACTTGCTAGGAAGGAACATTTTTTATGGGTGATTTTATTTGTACTACTTGGAACAGAAAACAAAGTGAGCTTGAATGTGCATGCCATATTAAATAACAATGACTAAAATAAAACATGTTCTTTTTATAGCTCTTGTGGAGTGTCTCTTAAATAATGATTTTAATATCATAATTGTTAGGTAATTAGTAGTTTAATATATACATGTAGGATACAGTTCTGTTGCAGTTTCTCTTATAGCAGTGTTAACTTTACTGGCCACCCTTGGATGGCTGACCTTTTTCTTGCAGACTGAAAATGGTAAACAAACTTTACTGCTGTTTTAATCATTCTGTTTGAATCATAAATCCAATGGGAATCAATTTCAAATAACCCCTTTAACCCCAAACACGCTGTTCTGCTAGGTTTCATGTCAGCTTTCCAAAGCTTCCTGTCAACAAGAAACCTCAAGGCCACAGTAACAACACAGAAGACAATTGTTAGGCCCATATGCATGAAGCCTGAATTATAATGGCTAAGAGTTAATGGAAAAAAGACAAGAGAAGGATGAATGCATTCACAGATGGAGATGGGGAAAAAATAGGGACTGGGTGGAAGGAAATAATGAATGAATTGAGGAAAGGTGCAAGGAATGGGCTGAACGGGAGGCTGTAAATCAAAGGAGGTAGTCAGAATGGAGGGAGAGAGGTGAGGTCAGTCAGTTGGAGAAAGAAAGGGAGGAGAGCTGGCCAGCAGCAGTGGAGGAGGACAGGGATGAAAATGTGTGGTGAGGTAATGGCATTGATGAATAGCCCGTGGCTGATCAGTAGAAGCCAGGTTGGTGTTTGAAGATTAGATTTTAATACAGCGCTTTGACTTCACTCTGCTTGCAAAATAATCATAGGGAAAAAAAATCAAATTAGGAATTATTTCATACAACACAAACTGATTATGCCAGTTTGCCCTTGATGATGAGAGCCTGCACAACCTGCTAGGTTTAAGTTGCACAGGCCTATGTTACAGTGGGAGGTAAGAGAATTATTCAAAATCATTAAAAAGCAAGTTAGACAGTATTTGTGAATATTCCTCATAGCAAAGTGACGCTAAGCTGACTGCCAAATTCTTAGTGTGTATGACATCAAAAGCTTTGTCCGTCCCAGCATGTTGTCTTGATTTTTTGAGCACTGTTTCTAGACTTGTAAATAAACATGAGAACACAACAACGCGATGCATTAAACCCCATCTCTGTTGAAATTGATGGAAACATTTTAATACAATTGACAGACATTGCCTGAGATGTACTTTTTTGATATTCTCAGCTTTGTGTAGTCTAAGTATTGTGTGTACTTGATTTGGTTTGGTTGCCGAGAAGTACACATGAGCCGTTAAACGACTTGTCAGCATTGATTAAAGCAACTAACACAGAGGCTGCTGCGTGTGTAGACAATTATATGAATGAGATGTTCATAAATGGATTTTACTTTGCGTCCACTTTAGGACTGGGCTGTCCGTCATTTTACTTCTGGCCATATTTGCTGACATGCTTCATATGTAAATGTAGTGAAGTATTGATTGAGAGGCTTGATAATTGTGTGATAAGGCTCAGCTCAGGTACAATATGTATGTGCACCTTTTTGTATGTATGTGTGTGTGTGAAGAATACTATCCGTAAGCAGAGAAGATTCAGTTCGTATTGCCAACCATTCCGGTGGCCAGTGGGGGGACTAAAATAGTGCTCTGTCTGTTGCCAAGGTTACAACATTGACAACATGACGTGGCCATTCATTCTCAATACTGTATCTCCCTGGCCTTCTGTGAGAAAGTGGCTGCTAATCTTAGCCCTCAATCTACCCGCCTGTCAATGTGAAGAGGGAGGCAGCCGAGGTATGGGATGAAGGGAGTTGGGTCAGCTCCGTCCCCCCAACTGCGCCCCGTTCCGCTCATCAATGGCTCCTCCCCCATCCGCCGCAACCCCACAGCTTTTCTCCAGGCGGCGCGTGTTCCCTCAGCTTGCAGATAAAAGCCATTGGTCCCCTGCTCCCTGCCAGTGTGTGATGGGTGAAAATCAGAGCAGTTTCTATGCAGACCCATGTGTCACTTTTCCTCTTTGCAGGTATGTGGTGGCTTGAGGAGGAGCAAAGGGTTGAATGGCAACCGGATGGTAGTCACAATAAAACTGTAATTGAAAGATAAGTTATCATGGCTATTTCAAGCTGAGGAAAGTGGTATCAAAGAGACATTCCTGCTAAAAAAAGAGAGAGAAGAAAGGGAACCTCTTTTAATTAAAAAACAGTGCTCAAAGGGGGCGACCAAAAGTTGAAACTGAAGGCATGTTGGGCATGAATAAGTTGCCCCTCTCCTTTGTGTGATGACACTGACAAATAGAGCTCTGCATGTGAAAAGGAGACTTATCTTTGATGGGTAATGAATTCAAAGTCATGGAGATGAACGTGCTCTTTGAGGTTCAGAGGGCTTTAGCTGAAGTCATATTATCTCTCTCCGACAAAAAGAAGCAGCGCTGTCACATGGTGCCATCCCCACAACTTGATTCATCAAATGGAGAGGGTGTGATGGCTCTCTATGCACAGCCGTGCTGCTGTTGGTTTGGAGGTATTGTTACTGTGGTAGCAGTACATTAGTACATGCTAGTCATCCTAGCTCGTTTTCTGTATGGTCAGGTTGTGTAATAGCCTGTGTAGCACACATAGCAGTCCCGGATAGACAGAGAATTGATTTTTGCGATACACACATTGCTAAAGCAAAGCTACAGTACAGTGGGTGTGCAGCTCTGATGTTGTTCCAAGTCAACAGTTGCCCTAGCTGAGGACACCTGCAGGCTACCAGTGGCCAGACACATGGATATTTAACCAGTTCTTTGTGCTGAACCTTTGTGTTTTTATGACAGACACAGTTTTCAAGATGTGCACAAACCCATTTCTGCTCAATTGCTCCCAGCGGCGGCTCCAAATAGATTTAGCAATGATACTGTGAGAGGGGAGATAGGGAGCAGGAGTGAGAGAGGAGAGAGAGACCTAGAGAACAATGAAATGGCAGGAAGGGAGAGTGAAAAAGAAGAGAAGAAATAGTCTGAAAATGAGCCAGAATAGGATTTTTGCAGTTCAGTTAAGAAAGGCTTTGAATGTATTTGAATCACAGACTTGATCTGCCACCAGCCTATTTTTATTAGCTGCTTGACAGTGCAGCATAGTGTTGGGATTACAACCAGCGCCTGTGTTATTCAGGGTTCCTCACAGCTAAATTTGTATTTGAGCATTCCTAGCACGCCTCTGCCTCCTCCTAGCTCACACTTTAATGCCTTTCCAGTTTCCTTTTTGTTTTCAAACTACGTAATTTTAGTGTTGCGGGTCACATATTAGGAAACAAACATGGTAGCAATTAGGAATGCTTATCTTGTTCCCTTTCTTCTCCTCATTTTTAACGAGTGATTCCTCATTCTAATATCTTGTGAGAATGGAGCAGATATTCAAATGAGTTCTTTTATTATGGGCAATATTAAAGCTAGGCTTTGACATTGTTCAAATTCTTAATTGAAAAGAAATATATTGTATCCTCTTGAGTGGTGTAAATCATATCCCTCCTCCATCCCCTGTGCGCTAGTTTATGTTATCTGTGGCTAATTCATGCCACACTTAATTTGGCCTTGATTGTAAATGTCCGGGGTGAGATGAGAGTCTTGTCGCTATTGTGCCTGTGCCTGGGTCGTACATGGTCTCGCAGGACCGTGATGATTTTGAATTTCAACTGCGGTTCTCAAATGAGCATCTCTCTCATCGGATGAAAACCTCTTTATCGTTGTGACAGTTGCACCCATCTGCCTATTTTCCCTCTGAGTAGAGTCAGAGACAAGGAGTTTAGTGTTTACACCCAGAGTAAAACCTAAATATTTTACAGGAGGCAGAGATATCTCCCCTCTGCCATTGTTGTTGACAGAAGTTGCTTTGAGCAATTTTCTTTTAAGCAGCCTTCACTACTGGCAAACATGGCGAACACATGCGGTGGATTTGTTATAATTAAACCAGGGCTTGGCTTGGACTTGGAGAAAGATGCAATAAAGACGACAGTTTATTTAGGATAAACTCCCCAGCTCCTAGGAGCTTCACAGGGGGAACCTCCACACTCTAAATCTAGTTGCACGAACATATGAGGGGATAAAGTGGCTCTATTAAATTTGTTGACTCCAAAGATCCTCTCTGAAGCTGCAGCGTATTGCATTTGTTGGCTCTTCTATCCCTGCTAGCCTTCTCCACGGCTTCTAGGATTGAATCAGACAGTGCCCAGATCCTCAACATTGCATGGAATGAACACTATTGAATTGCTTGGCTTGTAGATCCACAATTCTAACTTCTTTAGACTATATTGAATTTACCATCCTGGGCAATCAATAATACTAAGTTTTGCAGGCAGTATTGAACTCTATCCTCACACATCTACTCTGTGGTTGGTTTCTCTCCAATTGCTTTAGAATCTGCAGGCTGTCACGCACAAAAGAACTGATTCTGAATTGGCTTTTTAAAACAAGGTTCATAAAGCCATGGGAATTGTGCAGACTGGGCCACATAGTAAAACAAAAGAAGTGTTCACCTGCCTAATATGTAGTCAGATAAAGTGTGAGTAGAATCACGTTCCTGCTGAGGCAAGGAGGGTAGGTAGGTTTATTTTCTTTAGGGTCTGTTGCATTGCAGACAGAGAGAAACATGAGCAAATAATCTGATGTATCAATGTTTTATATGTTGAATTACTCATTTAATTTGGTAATCCAAAGGGTTACCAGTGTCTAATGAGACACTGTCCGCAAGATTATTCTGTCCTCTGAAAGCCTGTCCATGATAGCAGTATGCCTAGAGGGCAACAGCATAGCTGTGCATTGCTGTGGCATTCAATGCATTGCGATTCACCATTGGCCCCCTGGGTAATGAAAGGCCTAATAAATGAATCCATCAGAGTGTCTGTGTGTTGCTCTCTGTGTGTATCTGGGATGCAGTCAGGCCCAGACGTGCCCAGTCTCCGGGCACACAGAGGAAAGGGATGCCATTGCTGGCAGGCCTGATGAATGGGTGGCACGCCGCGCCATGACAAAGACGAATGTGACAGCCCCCGTCCTGCAAAAGGGGGGCGGTGCTCAACTGAGGGGGGATCATGTGATGCTGACCACCTCCCCTTCCTAGTTACATCCCCTACTGGCTGAGCCCAAGGTGGCGAAAGAACCAGAGAGGGAAAGGAGGAGACAGAAGGATATCAGATCATCCTATTGAGGGACTGCCTCCCTCCTGCTCCCATTATTTTCTTTCCATCAAACAGCACATAAACCAATACTACAGGCATGAAATCAGCAAGGGGGTGGGGAGGGGGCTATACATTATGTTTATTTTCTGTGAAGTAAATGATGGCTTATAACAAACACTTCTTTAAACTGAAAGCAGTATTTAATAAATGCACTCGACAAAATAACAGGCTTAAACCAACACAAAGGAATTCATCAATAGATTTTCTTCGACCAGAATTGATGCGGTAATCTGTGCAAGATGGTAAATAGTTGAAGGCCCAAAGCTCTATTTGGTTTACAACATTATTAGAGGTGGGAGGAAATTAAAGACTGCAGATCAATAACAATATTTGTTTTATATTACTCAGGTGTCCTTTGATTGTTTGCATGAGTGAGTGACTGGAGTCTGATTTTGGTGACTGTCTCTATCAGATAACTACATACTATGGTCTATTAGGCAGATCACTTACACTTAAGATGAAGATGCTCTTGTACTTGTCCAAGTGCCTGTCAGTAATCACTCCTGTTACAGGGCAGCTTATTATCATCAAAGTTGAATGTGGAGAGGGGTCTTAGTTATAAAAAAATTAAATAATAATCACTCCATTTTAATTTTAGTGATTTGAGATAATGTGGTGCTCTTCTCAGGTACATCTCTACATCAGATATGTTGGGGTATTACTTAAACATGCCAGTCCAGACTGGAAGTATGTTGCAGTGAAGCCTTCTTGACCTCACTTCCAAACTCCTCAATAGACAGAGTCATCTTCTCTGTGGCAAGGAGGGGCAGTGGGGGTCGGTTAACTATCCCCTCTAAGATGGGCCTTTGGTGAGAGGGAGAGAAGCACGGAGGGTAAGTCAATGGGAAACTGAGATGATTAAGAGGCTTTCACTGTTAACAGAAAAGCGAGGATCGGTTTCTATTGCACCCTCTTCTTTTCATGGCCTGGTCTAGTGGACAGGCTGGTGCTGTAGTCTGAACAGAGCCAAGACTTGCCTATTAATAGACTATTGAGTGCTATTGATCCTTGGCTCATGTGACACATAAGATACAATGAGCCATAGATCCCAGTAAAGAGCCATGTCTTTCTTTTCACTTTACCACAATTGCATATGATTACAGGAGTCTGAAGATCAGTCAGACAGGCCTATCTCTCTGTAACGATGACCAGAAGTGTGATGCTGCCCTAAGTAAAAGCTGACTGCAATTTGGAAACCTTTGTCATAAACACAAAAGCTCTTGAACAAAATGGCCAAAATGGAGACTTGGCTTTGCCTAGACTGAATACGGCCCCTCCATAGTTTAATGAATAGGTTTGTAAACTGCCCAAACATAGATATGTTTCAAAAAGTGAAGATGCTTTCTCTTTGCATCCAAGGTGAGAATAACTCCAAAAAGCTGATATACAATTACGGATAAATTAGAGGGATAATGACGAGAGGGAATGGTGGTTATATCAATAACCCCTCTAATGGTCAATTCCAGAATGCTGTCTGCTGTGTGCTAGATTTAGTGTAATGGATAAGGTGCCTGTTTAGCAGAGGCTTACTTGTCGCCAAACGAGGGAACAAACCTCAAATAGCCAAATTAAAAACTGAATAATAGATGAGCGATGCCGGGATGAGAGAGAGGAGAGGAGACAGCTGTAATTTCTACTCTTTGAAAAAAAAAAGAAGCCTTGGCATGTAATTGTTGAGAATTTATAAGGGCACGGGAGATAAACAGAGACAATAGGAGAGACACATCCCACTGTGAGCATCACCTTTACTGAAAGACACTTAATAGTGATGGTTATAACAGGAGAAAGTCTACAAAATCTTCAAAACATTGTAAATGCTGCTGTTATTAAAGTTGACTGCAAGTCTGTGTGAAGGAGTGCCTCTCTTCCGTGGGTTTTATCCTCTTTGCAGCAAACAGCAGCAGCAGACTTAGAATGATAAGAAGTTTTGAATTATGTTGGAATGACACAGAGGAAGTTTATTTTGGCAGCGAGTTGCGTCAGAATGTTATTGAATGCTGAACAAGAGGTGTGCAGTCCATGGGGCATTATTCTCAATCTGCATATGAGAAGGATGTCTGAGGAGTGTATGCCTGGCAGACATGTTCAATACCATTGCCCTCTTCTCAGAAGGACATGCCTGAGTAAAGCTTTGACCCCCTATCATGTGTTCAAATTGTTTGTGGTACGTAGGAGGGCTACATCTGCCAGAAAATGTATTAATTGTGAGTGATACAAACATTTATTTTAATAATAATAAATATTATATACACATAAAAATAACAATAGCATTATGTGTAATGAGGGTGAAATTGGAAAAGATGGCAGACTATTATAAACCTCAGTCAGCTTCTGCAGACTTGCTAATAACAGGAGTCTGACTCATTCTGTGTTTTTAGCTTGCTGGGTTTCCACTGGGCTTGTTTTTTTCTTTTTCTTTTTTTTTCTTTTCTGTGAACCTGTGAGAAAAAAAAGGACTTCCCTGCTTGGCGGCTGGTGATGCAGTCTGATATGAGTGGGGAATATGTGATCACAGAATAGCCTCTCTGGTGAAGAGGTGAAGCTATTACTGCACCATTGACTGCAGGTCATTTGCCACAGCCACCTGGCTCTCTGATCGCTGCTTGGAAAGGGCTGAAGTAGCTGGACTGGTCTCTCCCCCTTTCCCCTGTACCTCTACAAAGAAGTCCATCATAGCAAAATACTTGGTCTCATCGATTTTCAAATTGAAATGTTTAAAATGCAAAATACTTGCTTGTTTTAATTCTTGGAAGTAGGTTCAAGTCTAGGCAAAGGGTAGAACAAGACAATACACGTTTAAAATCTGCACATGTAACAGTGATTGTTATTAAATCATCTTTAACCATTTAAAGTTATATTTTTTATTTTCATCACTTAACATTTTGACTTATTGAGATAGATGGTTCCTATATATTTTTTTTATAATTGGTATTCTTTATGCCTTTATTAGATAGCTCTAGTTGAGCAATGACAGGAAACGAGGGAGAGAGATGCAACAATGGATGGATGGATATTTTTGAAATGTAGGTGAGTTAGCCAGGCCAGTTGTTTATCAGTCCAACTTGTTGACACTATGCTGTGAAGAATCATGACTTTTTCTTCAGGGAGGTTCTACATGGTGTTCTTCTTTCAAGCATACACTTGCCAGCAGAGACATTGCATAACTTTCTACTATGCATCACAGCATTTCACAGATTGTACATTATAGACCACAGTGGGACAAGAGATAGTGTTCAGAGATGACAAGATTGCCTTCAATCCCATGTGAAATTCATTTTGTAGCATTTGTACGGTGCATAGATCCAAGTTTTTGTTTTATACACTTATCCTCCATAGGATGTTAACATCATGTCATGCCAAATGGAGCACTATCTCATCAAAGTTTCAGCGCTGTTTGGAGAGCCTGAGAGGAAAGGTTTGTAATGGAGAGACATTGAGGAGGGATCTCGACAGCATCTTGGTAAAGACGGCCTGCTGGCTTTCCAGCTCACGCACACAGATGGACGGTGTGTCAAGGGAATCTCACACACACCAATCAGAGGCTCCCCTCCCGGCCAGCAGTGGGAGGAAATGGGACTAAACGAGAGGAGGAAGAGCGGGAGAAGGAGTTAATCACCGTACTAATGCTGCACTTCATCATCGTTTCCTGAGCCCGCCTGCTCACCCTGACTGCCTGTACTTGACTGTCTACACAGCGCCCCCTTCGCCTAGTTTTTTTCTGAGGCACTGTTGACTAGCCCACAATGAGCTTATCACTCAGTTTGACTTACTGGAACTCAAGTAGCATAACATGTTTATGGAAGAGACTCGCCAAGCACCATATGAAAGTTGTTGATCCTTGAAGGTGATTCAAATGGCCGCCGATAGGGAGAGGATTTGGACTGACCTTGGTTGTCGTGCATCAGCTATGTATGCGGGGCAAAGTTCTTTTTGTGCTTTTTCATGCATGCCTATTTGACACCAGTCCTTTGAGGAGGACTATTTATTTTTGCAAAGGCCCACATGTGGTGTGCTGACCCTGTGCTATGTTTGCACACAGCTTGTATGACATATGTGTGTGCTAGTATATTTCTTTGTGCATGTACTTAGTTGTTAGTGCATGTAGGATGCATGCCGTGCAGGCTCTTCCCTCAGGCTCTTGTACCACAGACAGTTACAAACAGGATCTTAGGAAGTGCTGTGCTGCCGTGCATGGCCAGCCGTCAGCCTGGCCTCAAAAATATGAGTCCATGTGCGATGCGCATAACTCACAGCCTTGCAGCCACACCCGCCCCACTGCCCTGGCAGGTGCTCCCTCAGACCATAACAGCTACCACAGCCTCTTAAACCCATTTTAGTCTCCTGGATTAAATACTGTAAGGTGCCATTCATGCCTGGGCTAGTGCACAAAGCCTGTCTCTGTCTCTGACAAATACACCTGCTCACACATAGTATATCCCTGTTGAGATCTTTGTACAATGCATGCAGTGCTGATGCCAGCTTTATGGCTTTTATGTTGCATTTGAATAGCTGGAATGTTTGCCGGTACCCTCAAAATCTGTAAAAAAAAAAAAAAAGCTATTGGAGAAAATCAACTGACATGGTGTCTTTACTCAATGTTGTTGACACACTCATAACCTCTATCACTTCTAGGTATTCTGATGATGTCTCACATAGACTCCACTGAAAATGCTTTCCCTATTATTTTCTTGTTTTCCATGCACATCAGGTTACCTGACTGATATTGTCCCTGGTGCTAATTCAGCACATTAGGTATGTGCAAAAGGGTGACAGCTGCAAAGCCACAAAGAGTGTCTTTTAAGACGGGACCATACCGTCTCAGGCGTTATGTGGCGTGGTATGGTGTGATGATGTGGTGTGTGTGTCACTGTGAGTGACAGCCACATGACAGGGCCGCGCTGTGATCACAGCTCTGTTGAGGAGACACCGATGGCAGTGCTTTGCTGGATGCCCATCAGTTTGTCTATCTTTCTGTGGTCATACTGTAGGTACACAGACACATAGACACACTTGGCTCAGTGCTTAATGGGTGCCTGTCTGTCATACACATGTGCCTGCATGCACACAATCAACAAACTGCTGGTGGAGACGCCACGGTGCAGTGGTTTCAGCTTTGGTTCCACATCACCTCCTGCTAATGGTGGTAATTAATTGATGAATGAGGTCAAATCGGAGATATCCATGCACGTCTCAATTCGGATACAACCCCATCTCATCCCTGTGCTCACCTCTCTGCCACCCCGCAAGTTGTTTCCTTATTGCGCAGTGCACCACATTCCCTCTGTGCTCATCTGCATAAGACCTTGGGATGAATGTTAACGATGTTTAATTAGACAAGACGTGGGATAGATGAGTGGGTGGAGGCAGTGAGGCCAGGGTGGTGCTGCCCCTTGCTGGGGGGCATTCACACACATATACATGCACACACTTGATGAACAATAAATGACCATTAAAAGGCCAAAAGCTACAGCTGAACATGACCTTACCTGTGATTGGGTGATTGGTACACTTCTACAATGCTCCCCAGCCTCATCGTTAATGCAATATAAATGTAACAATTTGTAAATGCAATATATTTGTAGGATATTATATAGTGCTAACTAAGTGCCCTTGATAGTTAATTCTAATTAACCATTTCTCAATGGAAATGGAAATCAACTATTTTCTCATGGAATGAATTTACCCAAAATGAGAGCATTCAACATTTCACAAAATCTTTTTGGCCCAAGCCCTTGACTGACTTTATTCTGAGAGTTTGTAAGTTTTTGTTCTACTTCTTGAATACTGGTTGAATGGATTGAGTACAATGATCCCAGTCAATATTAAAACTTCTTATCATTACTTTCTGGACTAACAAACTCTAGCTTTCTAAAGAATTCTCCTGCAGCATTGGTTGACTGAACATTGTGACTGGGATCAATGCTAGGTGAGTGCATTGCGATCCGTGCCTGAGACCGGGATGATGGCTTTTCATGCTTATCTAAGACACAGACAACTTTCTCGTCCCAGTTCGCTCTGTATAAACATTTCCACTACACCGATCTGTGAAAGAACATCAGGCAGCAGTTTACTGTAGAGTAATCCAGTAAATGATCGGCATGTGGTTTCGACAGTGCAGCCTTCGCAGAGATAAGGGTATGCAGATGTTTCTCGCTAGCTGTTCCCAGATGAGGTGTCATTATCCAGGCTTGGTCTCAGACCTGCTGTTTTCAGCCCATCGCCTCAACTGGGTGCAAAGACACACTCAGATGTGCACTTTCTGTCTACTGCTCGCTGCCGTCTCCTCCAGGCTTGGGCTTATCTTGTGGTCACGGCCAGACAGAGACACCTGCGAATGCTGTGGATTAGCAGGCTGCCTGGAGTAAGGCGTTTAATGCAGTGCCCCAAGGATCCTGGACTGAAGGCAGGCTGAGCTGTGAGGCTGACGCAAGCTCAGCAGAGGCATCTCAGGGCCTAGATTGAGATCAATGACTTCTTAAAGCTGCCACATAAAACATTCAATGAAAGAGTCATTTGAGAGACGCAGGTGAACATGCTTTGATTACAACAGAGAAAAGGAGAGTGTGTTTGTTGTCTTTAAAGCCTTGCTGAAACAACAACAACAAGGCTGCTCGTTTTCCTTTTGTGTTGGAGATGCCATGTTGAATCTCCGCTCTTAATTAATTTGGTGAGCACAGAGAGGGAGCGTTTGTCACCCCTGCTCTCGCCTGTTAGTGCTATTTGTCTCTGGGTGACCTTTGATTTCACACTGCATTGGGTTTCTCCCGTTATGGACAAGAGGCGGTTTTTGCTGACAACAGAGGAAACCTTATCTTTTAAATAAGTAATTCCTCAACTGCTCAGTGAATTCACCAGCAGCAAAATATTGGGATTGCTGAAAAGGCAGGCACAGAAGCACGCTGGGGAAAAGATCTCTTCTCTCTATATGCTACAGCACCTTCGCCTAACTCATTAAAAATGCCACAACGCAGTGTGTGAACAAGGCTTTCTACACAATAGTAAATTCTATACTCCAATAAAGCTTTTGTTTATTGACATGATAAACTTGTTAATATGTTTTTTCTTTCTTTTTTGTCTTAGCATGTAGGTAGGTACGTTCTGGGCTTTAAAACTGGATTCACATAACATGCAGTATTGTTTGACTATGTCAGTTCTTTGGAGGCCCTGTGGTTAAGAGGTCTCTATGTGAGTGTATATGGACAGCTCCTGGTTTGGCATCTGTTCTGTGTGTGACTTAGGAGGCACAGAGGGGGGCTGGTTTATCGTTGTATTGTAGAGAGGTTTAGGCAGTGACACAATAGCACCAGCTGGGGCCCAGCAGAGCTTTAGGTTTTTGGGAAGGGAACATTGATTGGGGTGACGGCTGGAGTGACTGAGAGGTGGGACGGATGAGGGAATTGCAAGGGGATGGATGTGTTGGCACCTGGCTCTGTGGGTTCTGGCTGGGTGCTGGAGTAGTCTCCAGTAACACTGATGCATGGCCATGAATTATATTATGGCTTGGCAGCTGCTTACTCCCAGATTCATCTTAGCAGTCATTGCGTTATTTATTTATTTGTTTCCACAATTTGTCAAAAGAGTTTCCATGTAAAATAAAAATAAAAAACAACCTAACAAGATTAAAAAATGAGGTCGATTTAGAGTATTTTTCCAAATGGGTATTTGTGCAGGTAAAAGCATTATGACAGCTTGCAAAGGTGTAGCAGCTAAATTCTGATGGAGTGCTTTGTTTCTGCCCAAATGTCATTTGGTGAAAAACAAAGATGGTGAGGCAAAGTACAAGACGGTTTTCTCTGAACATCTCTTGAACACCTCATTCCAACGGCTGCCTGTGAGCTGTAGCAGCTCAGGCTGTGGGAGATAGAAGTGATGCCTTGGGCCTTTTGTTCAACTCTGACATGGCTGTTCGGACACCTTTGTTCTGAGAGGAGAGGCCCATTCACAGCGTGCCCAGGGAACAAATTGAATCTTGTTGACAATTAATAGCCGTGCGGCATGTTTAATTAAGAGCATGTAGCCAGCGACCGGCGTGAGGGAGATAAACAGAGGAGAGTTGCACAGAGCCAGACTGGGCTCACAAAGGAGCAGGCCATTGGAGCGTCTGGCTGATCGATTCCCCACCGTCTGCAGAGAGCAGCCTTCACAAAGAGCAGACTGCGCCTCCCCTCTCAACGGGCCAAACTTTTAGAGGGGAGAGATGTGAGACTGATAATGCACACAAGGCAGATGGGAGTATGCAGATAGAGGCAGAAAAGTTGAGGGAAAGTTAGCTCAGTGGAAAAGAAATAAGTGCTAGTGAAACCTATACAGCTGCAGAGATGCACTTCAGTACTTGGTAGCTTCAGTTTGGCAGAAATGACCTTGAACATGATGATTACTGGTGTTGAGTGGTCATTGACTGTAGCGCATGTGGATGGTTAGTGTTACATAGATGTTTGCTGTTGGGGTCTGCTGTTGCATGCCGGTAAGCTGGTTTGACTTCAGGCATCTGTGACCTTCACAGTCCCACGTTCCAGTTATTGTAACATGAACACAAAGTGGCAGAGAGGAAGAGAAAGGAAGAGAGAAAAAGAAAGAAAGAGAGCATGCACTTGACAGCTTGTCTGATAGGCCAAACAATGCAAGCCATGGCCAGGCGATGCTCTGGACAGATAGTTACATACACACACTTCAATTAAAGAGAGCCCTCCTTCAGAACTAACAATCACATCAGTCAGCGAGATGGCAGAAGCTGAGAGGAGATAAAATGAGAGCAGTTCATGTGAGGATTTGACTGATGCTGTTGTGTATGCCTGCATGTACAGTCAGTATTCGTATGTGTGTGTGTGTGTGTGTGTGTGTGTGTGTGTGTGTGTGTGTGTTCTGCCTGGACATGTGTGTGCTGACAGGCGTACAGAGAGATGACAGAAACAGAAAAGAGAGTTGCAGGAATAAAAACTTGTTCATGTTAAAATTAAAAGTGTGTGTGTGTGTGTGTGTGTGTGTGTGTGTGTGTGTGTGTGTGTGTGTGCGTGATTGTGCCGCACAGACTGTGTACAGGAAGTAGCAATAGAGGATAAAGGCATGAGTCTGACAGACAAAAGGATGATCCTTTCATGCTGACGAGTAGTTTGGGAAAAAAGAGTTTCTGCCGGCTAATTGGCCTGAGCTGGAGATCTGGCCATCCCTTTGGTGAATTTTCCGACATGTCTTGCCTTCATGTCTTTTCTCTCTGTGTCTACAGCAGAGTGTGTCACTTTTTGTGGATGGACAGTGTGGGCTCAACATTTCATCCTGTTTCTTTTCACGATGTGTACTGTAGTCGATTAAAGACATACCATTTTGCCCTTTAACACATAATCTGCCTCTTCTTCTATCTTTTTCTTTACCTCTTTCTCTCCTCCACCACCTCCCCCTCCTTCCTCTCCTTTGCCTCTTCTCTTCCGGCCTTTAAGATGGTGAGCAGGCTTTAGTTTGTGTGTCACAATTTGTTCTCCTGTCAGAACATTCTGCATTTTTGTATTTATGAGCTCTTTCACCATAGCTGCATATTGAGAACAGGTTGAACGGAACACTATGAACTTTACATAACCTCACATATTCTCAGCACAGCATGCAAACGCACGCACACATATTTGCATCACATGCTCATAGACACACATGCATAACTCCATGGTCAAAGATAGCTGCAATTTTGAAGGAAGACCCCTCGGATTGAAAGTTAGAAATTGGTTTCATGCAAGGTTGCCCCAGTCATTTGGCTGCACTGAATAGTGGGATTCAGAGGATAATTCAGGCATTAATTGATTCTAGAGCTTGAAATAAATAGACTTTCAGGCTCACATGAGACAGAATTCTGCTCATTTGTGCCTTTCAAGGAATACGGGGGAGTCTAACCCCACCCCCACCCCACCCCTTGGATAGGTCCTGCAGGAGCCTTAAAATGAAAGCTGACATCAGTTGATTGATATGAAGTGAATACTGACCTTCTAGAATCCACTGTTACTTCATTTATGTCTGATACCATCGCTCCTTGACTTTTGGGAAAATTTGGGTGATATTTGAAGATATAGTGCTTAGATTCTTACAATGTCTCCACAGAGAGAAATCACACCTCAATTATATTTAGATGACATTTAATGCCCTCTCTGTGGATTTTCACAGCAATATCTTTCTCACACAAAGCATAAGACAGCAACAAATGTAGCATTTATGTCTGCACTCTATATCAAATTGTGAAATTACGTTAGGAGTCAAACAGACCTGGCGGCTGTTGGCTGTACAACCTGACACGGCACTTTCAATATCTGCTGTCTTCCAAAACACGAGCATCTGTCAAATAGAAGAGATAGAGTAAAGTATTAGAGGGAGAGGAGACACACAGAGAACCATCTCCTCTAGTAAGTTTGACTGCTCCTGCAGCTTTTTTCCCTTTTTTGGTGGACAGAAGTTGAGTTTGAGGGGGGAAAAAAGTTGAGCAGCAGAGTGGGGTAACAGCCTGGAGTCTCTGCAGTGGGGCTCGGGTAAGGTCAGCATCATGGAGGCGCCGCCACTCTCCGTTCTCCTTGGCTGGGCTGTCAGCAGGGGGGAACAGACATCCTGCTGCATAGATGATGAAGAGGATGTGCAGCGTGGACGTCAGAGGTCAGACAGCCACGGGGCGCCAGGAAGTGAACCTGGCCGCTTCCCGCCGTGCCCTGCAGCGCACACATAAACATTTTTTGCCCTGTTTACTAATGTAGTGCTCCATATTTCCGCCGAGTCTCCAACACGTCTTAAAATCTTGCCAGAAGTTAGAGCCCGAGGGAAAAAGAGGAAGGGAGTGATAGAAAAAGAAGAGCAGTGTAATAGAATCCTTACACATGACACATATCTCAAGGGTACAACAGTAGGAGGTCCCATATGGGCTTTACATCAGCAGGCACACACACATCCATAGCAACAACCACAGGGTCACAATGCTGCCTAATTATGCCTGACAAAGATGGATGTATTTCATCTCAGTCAACTTTATGTCCAATTCTCATTCAGTGTGTCCCTAACACACCACATGCTGTAGATCCATTCTCACATAAACCCTTCTTGTGAGTCCTCCAGGTATTTCTGGTGCTCGGGTTGTACGGCAATCTGTCCGCTTTCCTCCTTCTCTAATATTTTCTGTCTTCGCTGCTTCTCCTCTGCTAGTGCTTGTGTCCCGTTCTAACATAGACACAAGCATGGTACTATACAAATGCACAGAAATAGAAGGCGTGCATGTACAGGTGTGTTGCTACAGTGTGGGAGTTGGTGGCTGACCATTGTAGTAATAATTACATCCTCTCAACGAACGTCTGAGACAGCAGCCATGGCTCCAAAGCCAAAACAATCCTGCCTCTTGCCAGGTCTTTCTCTCTTTCGGTCTGTCCTGTTTTCCCTTCAGCATTCTCGTTCTGAGGCAGAGGAGGTGGGAAGGGTGACGGAGTATTCTGCCCCCTCACACACTGTGTCATCGAGTACACTGGAAAAACAATAATAATGAGAATATCTATACAACATTGAATGTATCTAGACTTGGTGAAAGATAGTAAAATTGTATAAATAATTTTCCCTCCACAATTAGGCTTTGTCTGGTAGAGTATTAATACCACAATTAATATCTCAATTCTATCTGTCACTATGAAGTCTTTATTAGACCCATTAGCGGGACCATAGCTGGCCCAGCAGAGCAATGGGAATCAAAACTGGGAAGGAAGAGGGTTACTTTTTACTTTTTAATTATGTTTATTTTGTTAATAATGTATTTTGTGAAATTATGCTGCAATTTAGGAATATTAATAAAAATATGTTTCTTGTCAAAGTCACCCATTGTCCCTCAACATGACTTCTCATTCAGTTAGAGGTTAATTGATAAAGCTACTGTAGTTTATTCCTAATTAAGTAACTTTTCTGTCTTTGTCTAATTTGGGCCAACTTGACTAGCTCCTTGCTGAACTCGTCTTCTGTCTTTACATTATACAGATAAAATGAGAAGCCAATAGGAAGTGTCTTAGTATGATGTTGAGCCAAAGCCCCACCAACATTTTTCATGTTTTGTACTTTATTCAGATTTTACCTTTGATTTGTTACCCCTATGTAGAAACCCAAGTGTCTTATGTGTTTGTGTGTGTGTGTGTGTGTGTTGCATTAATACATGTAAATTAAGCTGTTAGCAGGTACGGCCATTGTAAAAATGTTACCCCTCTGCTGTTCCTATTCGTATGCAAGTATATAGTGTATGGAAGTTATATTGTAAACAAAAAGTGCTGGTGGAGCAGCTGCTGTGGGTAACATTGATTGTGGGGGCAGGGAGGTGTGCAGCGTTGAGGAGCGAGAGGAGTTTCCCCAGGAGAATGCCTCCTTTTTTCAGAAAAGTCTTATGACCAGCATGCCAAGCAGAAATGTGAAGAGAGGCATTGACCAACTACTGGAAAACATCTAAGCTATCCAGGATCAATGGCAAATTGATCCCAGAACTATGTATAATGTAGGGCAGTGGATAGCTTGTCTCGCTCTTCCCACCTCATGTATGGCAAGAGAGATCCGAACCACAGGAGCTGAGGAGGTACATAGCAAGCTGGATGGAGAAACATAACCACAATTTCCTGAGGTGTAAGGCCTTTGTGGTGAAGGTGTACACGTGTGCTGGGCGTGATGCGTGAACATGCATCATTGTGAGCTCACAGAATTTTGTTCACCCGTGATGATGCAATTGATCTGGTACAAAAGTGGCCAAAACACAGAGTGGTTTATGGTTGTGGGTAAGGTGGAGGGGACCAACTTGGTGTGGAGCAACATCTCCCTTTCAGCATGGGTATCCCTGGGATGCTCCTTGCAGGTCCTAATGAGCAGTATGCTGGAGAGGACATCTTTTTAACCCAGCACAGGGAGTCGTAGCACAGCCTCAATCCTCTTCAAAAGATGCCAAGTGCAGCTGTCAACAGTTCCATACTTTATTGTTACTTACTTTCACTTCCTCCTCTCTCTCACTCTGCTATGTCCCTGTTTCAGTCTCAGGCCTCTGGCTTTCCTCTCTTTTCTTCTGTTCTGACCGTTCGTCTTGATAGCAGATCCACTGCATCCTATTATGAGCCGTGCTCAAACAATCTTAAAGGCTAGCTGGAGGTTACAGCTTGCTAAAATAGATTCACTCTACCTCACTACTTTCCCCAGCTTAAAAGAGTAATATGGCCATATGAGATTACATAGATACAGTGTGTGATACATTATTGCTAGTGCATTAAGAATTCATGAAGTATAAACAAAAAAGCCCAAAATGATTCAGCAAAGGCGCTTTTGCTTGCAGAATCGAACTGAAGCGCTCTTTTTTAATCACCATACCTTCACGGTTCTCCTGTTTTAAATGCATTTATCATTGTCATGGGAAAAAAAAACTTTAAACTTTGTTCCTCCTTTCTCCTTTTTGATTATCCTCTACCACCCTCCTTCTCCATCCTTTCCTTTAGTGCCAGTCTCTATCTCTTCTGTGTCTAATTGCATTTGAATTTTTTCTGGTGTAATCTTGTGATAGCCTGGAGCTTCGGCAACCCCCCCTCTTCCTCCATTTGTGCCCAGCCCTGGGCAGGTTGGTTTCCTTGGCTGCCCTAGAGGAAATATCAGATGACCTGGCACTCCACAGCAAAACCCAGGTCATCGGGGAGGGCTCCTCTCACCATATCCCCCCCCTTGGCCTCCTCTCATCCACTTCCTGCTTTCAAGTGCAGGGCAAGGTCAACGCTTTGAGGATGCATTCCCCAGACTTCACCACGAGGCAGACTGGAGGCGCTGTGCTTTTCTCTCTAACCAGACTTTGCTCCATCTATTCTTTCGTATCTTCCTGCCCTCTCTTATTCATTAGCTCAAGCTTTTACTGCAATCAATACTGTTGCTATAGTTAGTTTTTCTAATACAGCTATTCATTAAGTGCCTTTTCATTAGTGTCACCAGAGCACCAGTATAACTGGAATAATACTGTAATGGACAAACATATGCTGTAATTGTTGAATCCTTTTTTTTCGGATGATGAAAACTAGTTTTAAATGGCTGAGCTCACAAAGAGCGAGTCATTACTCTATGTTTTTACATAATGTCTCCGGTAAATTGAGGGTTTTAAAAACTAAGATTAAATTCTCAGACAATGAGTAAATGTTGGTATTTTAATGCAGGGGTGGTAGAGAAGGGAATGCGCTTCAGAGTCTTGTCCTCCCAGCTCTGTGTTGTTCTCTTTTTTCTGCATGCAGAAGGAGAGGAGAAACATTATGCATAGTGTTCAGAGGCAGGTGTCTGATGTGTCCTGAGATTATGCCAAAAGACTCCTATCTCTCCTTCTAATGGAACAGCGACAGTTGTTTCAAGTGATCAGGTCTGTCATCCAAATGCTGGAGCGTTGGTCCACTCAGCGCCTGTCTTTTGTCCCATAAATCATAGTTGCAGCAAAATAATGTAGCCTCAGGTAATCCCAGGACAGTGAATCTACCATGGAATATCTAACTCGTCAAATAATATCAAACACTGGCGTCATCTTTGGCAGATTTTTGTGGAATAAGAAATCAGAATCAGAATCAGAATCAGAAATACTTTATTAATCCCAGAAGGGAAATTGCTTTTTGATACAGTTACAATGCTCAATAAAGTTATTGAAAAAAGAATAATAAACAGTAGAAA
>JAVQJL010094830.1:0-33298 GCA_036024295.1 Nannoperca obscura
CCCCGCCCCCCCCCCCCCCCCCCCCCCCCCCCCCCCCCCCCCCCCCCCCCCCCCCCCAGGGTGCGTCTAGTCCAGTTCAGCTGTGAGTAACAGTCTCTGCTGTTATTCTCCTCTACATCTGAGCACCTGTTGGTCCAGTGGGGTGCAGCAGCATGGAGCCAGAGCTCAGTGGTGACTGCACTGCGGTCGGAGTAAAAGGATTCACCTTACTGTTATTATTGTCATGTCAGAGGCCCCTCTGAAAGCTGCTGGGATGGAGATAGCAGAGCTCTCAGGCAGGGCAGATGGTTCTCTCTGTCAATAAACAATCTCTGATCTTTGTTGAACATGTCTGTTTGAGCAGATGTGTCAGTCCAAATAAATAGGAGGGAGAGTCCATTAAATCCAGATCTTTTCTGTGAACGATAGAGCAGCAACAGATGCTCAACTGCAAAATAGGAACCATGTTTTTTAAAATGTAAAGTACTCAACCCAAATACTATACCAAAGTATACTATACCATTCTTGAAGTAGCTGGATTGTCCTATTCCCATTATTGTACTTTCCAGGATACTTCTGTTTTATTACTTACTTACTACTAAAATAATACCTTGGGTCTCATTTTGTTAGTTTTGTTATGAGTTTAGTTTTGTCAGACTGCTCGTGTTTCTTGACCCGTCAGACTTCTTTTTAGTGATCAGTGTTTCCACTTGGTGAGTTTCACTTGTTAAAAATGATGGTAAAACCTACAACAATATGATTATAATGTCATATTAAACACGTGACCTAAGCATGAAACCTTGGTCGCGTGACAACAGGTGGTTGTATATGGGGGGAAACCATGTAGGTCACATGACAACAAGAACTTTGTGTAACAATAAACTAAAATCTTGTGGTTTTGGTCACTGGGTTTATTTTCAAAGACAACACCCTGTTAAGAAAATAATTCAGTTACAATTCCCCACAGAGTATGCTTCTGAAACATACCAAAAAAATGTGTGTCCCAACTTTTGAAACAGTATGAGCTTTCAACTATGTAATAAATCCTTTAAAACGCTTTGTCCAAATTCATCATGTCCAAGCATCTTTACCATCAGAAATAGTCTATTTGTTTAAATGTAGGTGGATCAGCCTGCAAAGGGTGATAAAGGTGGGTGTTATTGTCTGACTGCTTGTGTTTAAGTCCAAAAAAAAAGAACAAGGAACAACTACAATGCAAGTTAATACAATAGCCCTCTAATTAACACTAATGAATACTGAAAACGTATGTGCTGTCTGGCATGAATGAGGACAGCGTAGGTCACACTATTGCCTCCAACATGCCAGAGGACAAAACTAAAACTTTGCAGTAATGCTAGCAGCTCTTTAAGGCTGTACGTAGGCACAGCTGTGCTTTGCACTAAACGCTAACATCCGCATGCTGACACTGGAGGAAAAGTCAGGGGATTGCTAAATTCAGCAGGGTCCCTCCTCTGGGGTACCATGAATTCCATCTGATAGTTGTTGAGATATTTCAGTCTGGAACAAATGGCGGACAAATCAACAGACACTTTATCATCCATAAAGCTATGCCGCTAGCACGGCTAAAAGAACAATCCTTTTAGGTATGATTGCATGCCTCTGGATCCTGTATAAATCAAAGGCTAATCTTCCTGTGCAGTGATGACGAGGCTGAGAGTTGGACTGTTTCAAGTGGAGATAAAATCTGTGTTGTGTGTGTGACAAACAGAAGCAGATGGCTGTGCTGTGAGCTTGCAGTGAACTGTGGTGTGCAGACATCCCTAATCAAGTTTAGAAAATGTTTCTAGATCATGCAGGAGGAGCCGTGCGGTCACACATGTAGGCACGCAAATGCATTCAAACACAAACCACATCTTTGGCCTGCCTACTTTTAGTTTGGTGTCCTGATAGACACGATTCCAGAAAGTGCATGCGTGTGTGTGTGTGTGTGTGTGTTTGTGTGTATGTGTGTGTGGTTTTGTGTAGCCTGTTTAATGAACTGCACCATAAAGAGAACAGTGACTGAAGAACAGAGTCATTTATATATCCAGTGAAGGTACTCTTGCATTGAGGATGTAGTTCTAAATCTTAGTAAATTAAAATATAAAGATTAAAAAAACTGGGCCACAGAGAGGCAGACAGAGGTAAGGAAGTTAGGACCACTGGTATATATCATACTTAACAGCTCCAGTATGGCTGAAAGTAATCCGTAACAGTAAAATAAGTTTGATATCTGAAAGCACGGACAGGAACACAGGAGTGAAACTAGAGATTGAGATTCAGGTAGAAGCTACAAAGGCACTGAGAGCCAAACACAGAGACTTCTAAAACCAGAGCTTTGACACACATGAGTTTAGCCACCGAGGGCACAGCTCATGTGGAGGGCACAGTGGCTGGCTGTGGCTGGCCCTGCTGCCAAGCAAGCTCGGCGCGGCCACCCCCCCTGCTGTGAGGCTGTAGTGGAAATGCATGTCATCACTGCACGGCAAAAATAAAAAGAAGAAAATAACTCGGTCTGATCGTCTGACTGCTTGTGTTTGTTGAGCCATCAGATTTTGTTGTAGTGATGTCACCATGCAGATCTCAGCAGATATCAAGTGATATAAATTATGGCCAAAACTACTAAAATGAGACCCAAGACACAGTAAACCAGAGTTTGTAAGTCTAAAATGATTTGACTCAGCTGTACTACTTGAAACGTTGTTTAGATCCCTACTGCATCCCATTATGATGTTTGATGCTGTCTGCAGTACGCAGAGTTGAATTCAAACTGGAAAGTCTCAGCAGACATGGGTTAAGAATGTCACCTCCAAGTTTCTTTGCCTTTGGACTGAAACAGATGTGGCTAATGTGTCTTAGCAGATGTGCTTGAAACAGAGACCCGTCAGAGGGCGTCGCTGTCAAGCAGAGTCCAGTGTTAGCGTGGCGTCGTGTCCATCGTGGTGTTATTGGCAGTGTTGAGCGTGGGGACGGAGGGGAGCTTGGGAACCGCTGACTAGCTTTGTTCTCTGCCATTGTTCGTCTTCAGGATGTCCTTCAGGAATGTTACACAGGAGGTCAGAGGAGCAGCTCTGTGTTACCGTCTGGAGGGAAGCCAGCAGGAGCTAACTCCTCTGAAGTCCATGGAAGACCAACAAAACAGGCTACTTTTGTTCCACTGGGATACAAACTGTTCAAGTATTGTGTGTGTGTGTGTGTGTGTGTGTGTGTGTGTGTGTGTGTGTGTGTGTGTGTAAGAAGTTGTTGGTACTTCTTGTTTTATGTATTGACAGGATTTACCTTTAGATTTGTGGAAGATGATTATTCTTTTTTTTTTTTTTGAAAGAAAACTTGCCAGCTTGTGATGGAGTAAACAGGAAGCAGATTGCCTACTTTGTGTTGGTTGATTAGTTAAAAGCAGTTTAAAACAAAAACCTACTAATGTAGCCTCGCAAGCACGCTGCCAAGGAAACTCAGCTTGAATCCTTGATCTCATTCTTCTGGTGGCTATTCAAAGCTCATAACCAGATGTGAGGGTTAGAACATAGATCCACTAGAACATCAAGAGCTTCACCCTCAGGCTCAGCTCCCTCTTCACCATGGTGCACCATGGGACTACACAATCCACCTGTAGATCTCCATCATACCCCGAAATACTTGGACTCCTTCGCTCTGGGTAGCAAGTCCCTCCCACCACTGTTTTCCGGCCTCAGGCTGAGAAGTGACTCTCTTCCATGCTGCTTCACACTCAGCTGTGGGATATATATGACACAAGCAGTGCAATTACTTTTCTTTTTTAGTAGAAATGTAGATGGTATTCCTTCTCTGGCTGTTAAATAAAGTATGCACAGGCAATTAGTACTCTGCAGTCTCGCAACACAAGCGATTCTGCTAGAGATACTTTTCTCTAAAAACTCTAAAAACAACCACAATGCATAACTGACTTCTCTGAGGTTCAAGGTTTGTGATGTCTGTCACTCATACCCCTGCAAATGTTGATTTATTTCTAGCAAAGAGTTTTATTAGAACAGCCATTGTTGATTTGGGGATTTTTATGGATTTCCTGACTGGATTAGCCACAGACAATAGACTCTCCCAAAGAGTTTAGAGTTCAAATTACAACCAGTGATGGTTGGAAACATCTATCCTTAGTGTGGTTTCCTCTGCTCTCTGTTCCCTGCTAATGAAGCCTGTCTACATTGTTATTTGTACTCAGCAAGGTAAGGAGGGCACGATGTGGTGATTTGGATTGTGTGTGTGTGTGTGTGTGTGTGTGTTTGTGTGCAAACGGAGTTGGGAAGGCAATTACATGAAGAAGCAACCCATGACGGCATTTACTGTTCTCATAAGCAAGGCATAGAGGACCAGGCAACCCAAAGAATGTCAACACACACACACATGTGAGCATACACACACACACACACACACACACACACACACACACACTTCCATCAATATGCAGTTATGTGTCCAGGCTAGACGGTCTGTATTTTTCCTATTGCAGTGAGACCGTGTGATCAGCTCTGTGCTGTATCATCATCCAGCCTAAGAGCAGTAATTATCTCAGTACAAACATCAAGCCATCATTTAGCTCCTGGCTGGCTGCTGAGCTTGCACTGTAAATAATGATATTCTCATTTGATATCCTCACTCGCTTATGTTGTGGCCAAATCTCTATTCTTTCAGTCCTAAGTGGCACTCAAATCATTGAGATAATTACTATCATCTTCTGCAGACTTTACACTGTATTTAAGAGGTGGGACTACAACAACAGACTCTGGGACAAAGTTGAGGTTCTGTTTTTCACGTCAAGTCTGAAACCGACTTGAAACACTTTGGAGCTTGGAAAGTGAAAATTTTGTCATCACTTCAAGATCTCATCAGTTTAATTACAGTAATATGGCAAAATACGCCTTGAAGGTTATTTCTTTTAGTTTGTTTGTTTTTGCTTACTTACCTTGACTATACCATGACTATGCTATTATAATATGTGATGGGAATTGCTTTAGGAATTTTTCATATAACAGCCTCGTCTGTACACTAACATTCATTCCAAGGCTGACAAAACACATAAACTCATCTACTCACTCGTCAGCCTTTACAGCCTAGTTGTGTTTATACTTGTGTTCTTGCAAACTATTCTACCTCAAACTGTCTGAAAGGCTTTTCTAGAAGAGTTTAGCACTCAAATTCAAATTACAAAGTTGGAAGCTTAGTGGTGGTGACGTTGAAGCCGTTCGACTGTGGTGTAGTTTGTAGTTTATAGCCTAACGTTAGCTTTTTACTTCTGGTGATTGCATTTACGCTTCAAAAATCCAAAAGTGGTGTTTAATTGTGAACATAATCTTGCTGAGCAAAATGTGTAAATATCATAACCTTTGTTCCACACAGAGTTTATTTTCCAATATCCAGTAGAAAAAAATCCCATTGGCTTTTTGTCGAGGGAACCATGGAGATGCTAACTTCCGTGCAGGCCTACAAAAATGCATCATCCCTGTAGCACTCTATATTGTAGTTTGGACAACAGAACCAATGGCAGCACTAACAATATCATGTGTATTCATAAAACACAAATGACTGGATTTGTGATTAATCTGAATTGTGAATGAATCATAAAAAAAACTAAGCTAAAAGTGTTTATTTGTTTTCTTCTTATTTTCTCTTTCGAGGTCATTGCCCATTCAGGAAAAAAAAAACTTGGGAAGCCTCTGTGAACATCTGTCCTATGCAGCTGCGCCATCAAAGTTATAATTAGTCCCATAATATCCAGCCTGAGCCCTTCTTGCATCTCTTAGTCACATCTCCATTGGGAAGAGCTAAAGACAAGGACAGGAAGGGAGGGAGGGAGACCTTCTGAACAAACCGTCAGCTTGTTTTAATCTGTCTAATCATCTGACTGCTCATCTCATTGCAGCAAGTACTTTGGTGAAACGTTTTGAAATTTACTGCAAATGTGCAATAACTGCTTTAAATGATGGGGACAAAACGACTTATCCCACTTTAAAGGGGTACCACAATAATTTAGCACAACACAGTCGTGGGACTTCTGAAAGACCGACTGACTCTGACTCTTGCTCACTTCTAAGGATCAAGCTTGCACACTGTAACTTAGGCTTTCTGTAAAAAATCACCCTGATGACATCATCAGGGTTGTTTTCTCAGACTTATTCTCCTCCAGAGCTACAGAAGACATCATCACATCATCGTACCTAGCCCAGTGGTGGCTGTGGCTCAGGAGGTGGAGCCCGGCGTCCGTTAATTGCAGGGCTGGCGGTTTGATGCCCGTCCACATGTCGACGCATCCTTGGGCAAGACACTTAACCCTGAGTTGCTCCCAACACAGGTTTGAAATAAATCCTCCTTCATGAAGGTCATAATGTTCAGATGTGTTGATCCAACTGTCTCTATTATTTTGTCCAGTCCATTAATATGAATAAGGGTGGGCTAAATAACAGAAATGCCTCTCTGTATCATGCAATACAGTTGCTGTGATGGATATCTCAGGCAGATATTGTACTTAACTGGCAATAATGGTGATATACACACTTCTGTGTTATGCAACGGTTTCTTTTTTACTTTGCCCACACACGTTTTACCACCGTGTGGACAACGTTGTGGTTACTTACGAACCATCAGAACCAAGCAATGTCTATTTGGGTTGCACATGTCTGCCAGCGGTAGGAGGTTAAATAAGGTAAAAGTATCCACAAGAAAAAAAGCCTGTGTTGCTGAAATAGATTTTTTTTATGCTGACCTTTCCCATTCATTATCTTGTGAGATTTACCATTTCAACCTCTTGTTTTAAAGTGGTTACCGACAGCTTCTGGATTCACTTACTACAAAACAAAAATGCACATATTATATTCAACCTACAGCAGAGATGTCTGTAGGAAGCCCAGCCCGAGCTCCATATCAGCCATTCTGAGAGTGTGAGGAAGTGCAGAAACAACAGAGCAGACACCCTTTTGGCTGACCTGGAGAAAGAGACATTTATAAAGTGGATGAACTCTTTCCACCCTCATCTACAGCCTCTACCACCACACCTAGAGGTCAGGACCCCTCTCAGAAGCCAGAGAATGGGCTCCACATAGGCCTGACCGACCCCGCCCCCAACCCCTGAACCTCTTATTACAACAATAATATGAGGTGTTCACTCCAAACACATGGAACAATGATATTTCATTTTTTCCCAGAGCTGCTCTCATGCTCCACCATCACCTGGCATGGAATAATATTTTTTTTTCTAATCTAGGCAGTCCTGCCCCACTGCAAGTGGGGCTCTGCACCAGCTGTGGCTTCTGTCGGGCTTGAACACTGTAATAATGCTTCCCCACTCCCACACTCCAAATTCGAAATCTCAGTATAATTTACATCCGATTGGCGCTGCCTGAGTTTAGGCGTCTGTCTATCCGTCATAATTAAAGGCTACATGGTTTGTAACATGCAGGCCCGTTATCCAGGTGTTTTTCAGAGCAGCAGCTGGAGACTCAGGGGGAACTGTTTGCTCTGGATAGATGAGCCAAAACACAAATGTATCACTGTCAGTAAATGGTAAGGTAAGTAATAAGTCCTATGCTCACCAGCACACAACAGAGACATCTCATTTTCGGTTACAGTTCGACTAACTGTGAAAGAACAGAGAATAAAGTGTGTGTCTACATCAATGGGAAACCTAGAACAAACTGTGAAGTCAACATGTTTCATTTTATGGATCACAAGAACAATCAGTTAAGGTGTGAGGCTGAATGTACGTCATATTATACTCAAACTTTATATGACTTAATATATAAAAGGAGTGAAAAAATGAAGACTTTAATTAGTAGTAACCACCGAGATCCACGTGTGTTGCTGTTTGACTGCAGTGATGAAAATAAGGCAGGGTTCTTTCTTATGTAGCTATCTGAACTCTTTTTTTAATTTAATAAATCACACAAGGGAAGGCTGAAATAAAATAGATGATGGAGTAAACAAGAAGTTAAAGACCCTCCACATCTCGACCACCCCTCTTCAGCTAAAATATATTTATACAATACCTTCTCCCTTTTCCTATTCCCCCTCTACTCCCAGTAATATTGTCCTTAATAAAGAAGAAGACAGTCAGCAACTGCCTCCTCCAGATGTGGTCTTCCACGTCACTCATCCATGCATGCATTGTTTCCACAATTTGTCTCTGGACTCATGAGGTTTCGAATCTAATTCAATTTAAGCTTCCTTAACATTTTGTTCCTGGTAATGAGAGCAGCCGTAGAAGAAGAATCTAGCCTGAAACAGCTCACAGACAGGTCTTACAGTAACACCACTAGAGGCTAGCACATTCTCAGTTATGACCCTTATTGAGCTAGTTCCATCTTGACCAAGGCAGAGTTAAATAATAATAATCTAATTCTGTCTGACTGATGATTTTCTCCCCAATGATTAATTTGTTTGTTCAGCTGCATTTGCTGAGGCTGATAATATTTGTTTTGAAAAAGCAAAAGAAAGAAAAGCACAGAGCCACTCCTGAGAAACACAAACCACAGGGATAAAGTCAGTTGGGGTGGGTTCATGCAGACGCTCTAAAATCATTTTTGGCAGCCTGAGACGTGACCTGATGTTCAGACAATAATTAAATATGGTCCTAATAATGACAAAAACAATATGTCATCTATTATGTTAGCTTCTAGCTTGTTCGCCGCTGTGTGACAACACTGATAACTGAATGAGTGTCCCACTGGTCCTCACGCATGATGAGCAGACCCACTGAGCTGAAAAATGCTGCAATGTCACAATAGGTTCATCGTCAGTCTAAGAAGACACGATCAGTAATTGGGATTTGGACCTCTTCTGACGCCATGTCTGTTGTTGAAATAAATAGTTTGTTCTGGACCTTGGAAACAGCGGTGGACAAAACTAGTTTAACTTAAGGTCCACTTAATTGGCTGTTCCAGAGATTTTGGCCATCACATTGTCTTCATCAGCAATCGTGTAATTGTCCGTTACTGATGAAGATTAATGAAGATGTGACACGGTGGGTCTGTGGTTTGTAATCCTGTGTTTGTATCTTCTGCTATGAGGCGAGCAAGTAATGAAAGATTATTATTATTATTATCATCACGGTCACACAGTTCTCGTTGTCTCATTGACTGGCTGCCAACCATTAAGAAGGTGGGACTCGGCTGTTATGAGCGTGTCAAATTGATTCTCAGAGGGGAAATTCTAAAATAAGTACAGATAAACATAAATAATAGAAGTTAATCAAATGAGTTAATGAGTAAATCAAGAGCAATTAAACTCACACTTACTCACAAGCCAAGCAGTATGCATACATTTTTTAACTAATAGTGAAGTACTGTCATAAGTAAAGTGACACAGTGCTGTGATTAGCAGCAGCAATGTAGAGTATAGGGAAGAGTAATATGATACCATCTACTATAATGTATATCAGAATAATATATGACAGTTATTAAGTAATAATACTTTGTCTATATTTAAATATAAATATAATATATAATATATATAATAATATAATATAACATAAGAAAATATTAACATATTAACATAATGTACTATAGTATGGAATATATAACATTATGTAAGGTGAAAGGTAGTAATATATAGTATAGTACAGCAATATAGCATAGATAATGTAAGATAGTATGAGTGTGTTATAGTATAGCCTTTAATAAATAATAATAATAATAAACACCTAATAAATATTAGATGTATTAGGTGTGCAGATGTGGGAGGAGGAAGAAAACCCAAGAGTTAGTGCGCTGCAGAGAAAGTCCTCTTCCTCCTCCTCTGTTGAGACTGTGATAGAGAATGAATAATAGACGTCAAATCTGCAGTACCGGAAGTCTATGTTATGATGAACCTAAATGAACTAATATCCGCTTGTGTTTCTCAACCAGACACACATGTTTGCATGTTCCCAGATCTCAGATATGAACTTGCTGAGTATGAAGTTATGATTAATGTTAGGGATGGGCAATACTTTGCAAATAAGTTGTAATAAAGTAAAACCTTTAAGAGTTACTTTTAGGTTGAAGTTAAGTGTGAAAAATCTAGTCAGTGTCCTACAATGTTAAGTGCTAACTTGTCTCTATGTGTAACTGTGTCTGTATCTGGTTTTTCCACCTGAAAGGCCACAGACACTGATGTGTCTCGAGGGCTCTGAGTGCTGTTAGCACATGAGGGTGTTTATTTCAATCTAATAATACATGCTAAAAGGGTTTACCTTTAACTGCTGCACCCAGTTAAAGGGCTTATTCTGTCAATTTCATGTAATTCTCATACTGAAGCAGTCACATAAGTCTACTTTTCTCAAAGCATATGACATGTTTTTTCATCGCAGTGGCCACAGCCTGTGGGCTATTTTGTCTCAAGCTATCAAAGCTGTGTAAACACAGAACTGAGCATCCGTGACCATGCTCAGTGTGGACTGCATAACCAGAGTGCCATGCAGGACCATGACATATACATGTCGTCTGTGGTTCTGGAGTTTGAACGGCGTGAATGTTTTATGGAAATGGACATTTAGGATCCAGTGTTCTCTGGCTGGACCCATACTACAGTTAGAGAGCAAGGTGCATCTGCATCTTCCAGAAACTGCTTTACAGTCACAGAGTAGGTTAATCTCTGACATCCATTCTTTCTTTCTTTCTTTCCTTCCTTCTTTCTGCTGAGTGGAATTTGCGGCAGCCAACTGAACAACATTCTGACTTTTCCTAAAATTTGGGCACAATAACTCCAAGACTTGCAGGGTCACTGTTTGGGTGGCACCATATGTCCATTTCATGTGATTCCATTGGCCTCTAACATCATGAAAGCTCAATAAACCAAAGTCTGGTCAAATAAATCCATCAAAATCCATTGGCTCCTGCAGAAAAATTTATATTTACCATGTATGAAAGGAAATGTCTTTCCTTTATTATAACTCACCAAGACTAAAGACTAATGCTTTACTAATGCCTGTATGAAGCTGATCTCAAATAGGAGATACTGTTTCAGTCAAACTGTGGACTGTCAGCGTGCAGGCATTATGTTCCATACACTACATTACACACATGTGGAAGCTTTTTTATGCAGTTTTCCCAGCTCATCAACCGTGCCCTTTAATGAGTGTCAGTGTATTGTAGGACAGATGAATAGCAGTGTGTGGGTGTAGCTGTAACATCAGTGTAAACACACAGCACACAGGTCATTTCCTGCCTCCCCGCTTAAGGCTGAATGCTGACATGGATGACCTGCATGTGTCTCCTAGGGATACACTCTATGTGCACAATGTTTATTGTGTATGTCTGTGTGTGTGTGTGTGTGTGTGTGTGTGTGTGTGTGCATGCGTGTGTGTGTAGGCCCTTTGAACAGCAAGCAGCACTAGGCTACCAGCTGCAATAAAGTGAACTAAACTGTATACGCATGTAACAATCTCCACTCTCATACTTACACTACTGTTTCAACAGAACTGTATCTACGATCATGTTCATCTTTAACTCCCAGGAACTGTAGATGTCTACACAGCAGCCTGGAGAAGAATATGTATTTTTCTCAGTCAAAGGGCCGTAGAGATGTCAGTGACAATAAGGTCACGTCTCTGATATTCTGTCTGGAAAACAATTAAAACAACACTTTAGGTTTTTTAATAGGCTGATGTCAGTATTTCTTAGACTTAATGTGTTTATATTTCAACACAGCAAAGATTCATTAGCAGAATTTCTCCACTTGATGTTATTCCTTGTAGTGTGCATATACCTGCTCATTCGTGTGCTTTTATCTTCAGGGACAGGGTCTGTAATTTGGCATTTCTATAGGTTAAGTTACAGTAGCTCTAGTGCTCTGATTGAATTGCCCTGCCAGCTTTGTGACCAGTCTACACTATAAAAACTGTACCCAGACAACTGGGGCAACATTTTCCAACCACCTTTTGAAGTTTAGTGAACTTGTTGGTATTTGAGTTGGGAAAAGTCAATTATACACAGCAACTGTGAAACTAAAAACTGAGTAGAACACTGCATGAAAAAGTCAAGACTATTTGTTCATCCAACTTTACTGAAGTACATGAATTACAGGAGACTTGTTTAAAGATAGATAGATCATTTATCGTGCTCCGTTAGAGGAAATGTGTTTCCTGTACACACATAAGAACAATTAAGGAACATCAGTCAATGAAACTGACAAAACAACGCGGCCACAAGGAACACAGCACGGTCACAAGGACGTGAGTCCATTAGAGTGTTATTGCTACCCTTTGCTGAGGGCAGTGATGGCAGAGGGCACCAAGCTCTTACTGTGGCGTGCACGATCAGAGATCTGTATCTGCGGCCGGATGGGAGTAGAGTGAAGCACGAGTTCGGGGGTGGGATGGGGGGGGGGGGCTGAGGTTGCGTGCCATGGTGAGTGCTTTGTGTGTGATGGCAGCGTCAGGTTGGGAGTAGGGAGACCAGTGGTCTTAGAGACAGTGTGTGTGTGATTCTGAGTAGTTTGTTGCCGTTGGTGACAGACAGTGAGCATGGCGAAGCAGCACTACTGGGTTCATTACAGGTACATTAATGTTAAGGGCATACAGGAAGGGGCTCAGAACACAGGATTGGTGTGGGGCTCCGGTGTTGGTTGCATTTGGTCAGGGGAATCCAAGTGCTAAAGTATGGTATGGAGAAGTCCCTCATTTGGCTTTATATGCAAAGTGGTGGAGTCTAGTTGTGGGCTGACAACAGGGAGGATGAATTTAATAGCTAGTTTTTCAAAGCCTTTCATTATGATTGAGGCAAGTGCTTCCAATCTGTAGTGGTTTGGTGATCCATTAACACACTTGCTACACTTACCACTTCCCCTCCTTGGAGTTTGGTCTGCACCAGCACACCTTTTACAAAGTACGCTGAATATGTACAGAATAAAAAAGAAACACACATGTATTTACCCTCTGCAGACTGCGATAAGTCGTAAACCAGGGGGCATTACTCTCCATTAACCAAAGTTATGGACATATTCATTCTCTGCCTTCATCATATGTGTTCACATGTCTGCTCTATGTCTGACTAACCTTCAGTGTATTTCTACCCTGGATTAAAACAATGGAAAAGCGAATTTAGGTATCCTAAGTGAAGTAGAATTCCTCCATGAGAGACTCCAGGCACAATGTGCAAAAGCCAGTTCAGACTGGATCTGTCTGTGCAGGGCAGTTGTCATAGTAACTTTTAACAGTTTCATGGAGTTTAGTGAACTCATCTTAGTACAAAGTTTTATAAAACACAATTTCATTTCAGGAAATAATAAAAAACACGAATAACTTAAATTTATTTGAGCAAATCTGCATTTTAAATGTAGATAGTATGAACTGCAGCAGTGAAGGCTTTTTATAGTGAACATCAAGTGCGGCTGGAGCCAGGCACCATCTTGTTTTTGTGTTTGGTTTGCTGGTTTCTCTATAACAAGAGATGGAGATGCAATTAAAATACTTGTTTTGGTGCCTCGGAGTGAAATGAAAGTGATCAATGTTTTTTACAGCTTTTTCTCATCATAAGGTTTTCGAGTCACGACTCGGCTGTTTAGTGCTCTAGAGAACAAAAATAAAATGCCTGCCACTGTGTGGGTGGGTGTCTCTGTGTCTGCGTGTGTCTACATCTGTGTGTGTGTGTTTTTCTACATTTCAGACAACATTACCAGATTCTTTTTTACATGTATATAATTGCTAAGTCACATTTCGTCGAGTTTACTTTTCAAAACTCTTCTCTTTACCGCCATGCAGCTCAGCTTCAGTTCATCTCACATCCACATCTTTGATTCATTTGTTTATCAAAAGCCAAATTTCAATTACTGAATTAATGAATCGATGATGTTTTCAGAGAGTAACTCTGAGTTCACAAAATAAAACATATCCAGCAGTCACTGTGTCACAGAGGGACATCTCATCATAGACAAGATTTCCTCTGTGGGGTTGAGGACTGGAGAGTATAAAGCAATGACAATAGGTGCATGCTGCATGCTAATCTTTTTTTTCCTATTTTAAAGTAATTCCATTTTGTGTTGCGTTCAGGTCTTGAACATCAGTTGAACAGTTTTGACAGCCGTATGTAAACATGTAAAATGGAGTGTAAATACACAGAGGTTTGGTGGTGGTTGAGTTTGAGTGAGAAAACAGTTCATTACATTTAAAAGATGTGGTCTCTGAAAAGCAGTGAAAAGTGATCCACGGTTTATTGACTTCTGCTGTGCTGACTGAATGAAGAGGAAAAAGTAAACTCCTTTAGAGAAATTATGAGAAAACTGGCCTAGGACCAGGGCTTAGGATCAAATTAACCTGCCATAAAATGCAGGCCTAGACCACGTGGCAAAGTAAGTGGGGGAGCTATCTTTGGGCTTAACTCCACCAAGCTGGACCACTTCTAACTGGTGTTGATCACCATGGTAACCTGTGCTGCACAGCTAACCTGCAGATTAATTTCAGGCAATTATATTAAAATCATGTCAGCAGCCCGACCACTGACCAATCAGATCACTGAGCCATCATTTGGGATGAAAAAGGATCCTGGCATGAGCAAAACTCCTTTAATTATCGAGTGGCCAGTGATAAAGAGCACAGAGCTTCAGTTTCTTTAATTCACTTCTGCTATTCATATCAGACATTTTGATTGGACAGATCTGTTGACTTGGCCTTGAAATTCCTTCTTCTGGTTTTGCTGTTTTTGTGGTTGTTGTTGTTGTTGTTGCTGTTGTTACTGGCAGTTGTGGCATTGACAGTAAATGTAGGATCTTTGCTACAACTCTGAGTACTGCTACTATGTCCACCGCTCCACTTGTTTGCTGGTAGCTTGTACAACAACTCTCTGTCCAATAAGGCTTCTAAGAACCAGCTCATCCTAATGACCCATCAACTCCCTGTTGCCTGGTTGTTCCTGTAATAAGAATGGTTCATGTCTACATGTTAGTGTGACATGGCTATGATACCCCTCTACACTCTGATGACAGTATCTGTCTAAATGCCTACACTGATTATCAGGACATTCCATTGACAAAGCTGAACTTCACTGACTAAGGTGCTGACGAGTGATATGAATCTTGGAGCTTAAACATTGACTTTAGTAGTGTTACCCCTGTCCATTTTTAAAGTCTTAAGAATTCCTTAAATATACACTAGATGATTTTATAGCACTCCAGCCCATCATATTTTGTCACAAGCCATGACTGAGTTTGAGGATATTGGCAGTGGTCTGGGAGGAAGATTTGCTATTTTAGGGCGCTAATAGTTGCAAAACAAAAAAAAGCACATTGACTTTGTGTTTCAGCTAAAGAAATGGTCTTTCATTGATGAACAGAATAAAAATGTGCAATAGTACAGTAACTTAATACCTTACATTATCCCTGCTGGACTGTAAACAATAATTGAGTATAATAAGAATCTATTGAAGATGTTTCTGGAAACACTCTTAAGTACAACATGGAAGCAAGAAAAACATGTGAAAAAACATGTGAAAAGTCTTCAGGATGACAGCCTCCATGCTCATAGGGCCCGCCCCTCACAATGTGCAGTAGCTTTCCATCCCAAAATGTCATCACCCCTCACCTTCTCTCAGTTCACTCAGTCTGATTAGTCAGCAGGATGAAAAAAGTCTTTGCAGTGAAGGCAGAGAGCTATTTGAATGTGGGTGGAGGATGTGGATGTCGTCACGTAACAGAGGAAACATACACATGCACTCAGAGACCTCAGCCAGTGTCTCCAGTGAACGGTAGGAAGCGCTCCCTCAGTCTTGTGGGAATGCAGCATGAGTTAATGAGTATATTTGTGTCTTTCCTGCTTTAAGTATGTCTAATCTGATGAATACAGAGGAAGCATATTTGTGTACTTGAAATGATTGCTAGAAATGTAAACTGCCTGGACATACAGTATCAGAAATAGGTGGAAACAACACCTTGGCTCATAACAAAACGAGTTGAACCCAATGAAAAGAAATTGAAACCTCTGCAGGGGTCAGAGGGATAATGTTCAGGTGTGTGCAGTGGATGTACTGTATGTGTGGAATCCTTTAAAGCCAGAAACAAACCAGAAGACTGGCAAAGGACTCAGCTTCACATGCTTATCATTCATTTTACATTATAACTACCAGCCAAGGTAGTTACAGTCCGACATACAAAGTGTATTACTGTGTTCCCATCATGCTACCTACAGTTAACTTTGATATCTCTTGATACACAACCTTTTCCTAAACTTGACCAAGTAGGTTTAGTTCCCTAAACATCACCAAACCTTTACTATAGAGGTGGTGGTTCATGAAACACTGATGTGTATTATTAATTTATCATTTAGGTGTAGGGACTGGTTGGTTTATCCCAACTCGAGATGACATCTGGCAACATTTGGCCTTTAAACTGCTGCAGATGAAGAAAACTAAGCACTACAGACTCTCCCACTCTCCCATGTTTAATCTAAGTAAGTACAGCATATTTGCCATTTTCATACGAACATATGAAATGGAGCACACTCTATGACTCTCACTACCTCAAACACACATTCTGAAGGCAAGAGTTCTAATTCTAATATGGTCTAGAGTCTAGGGCCTTAGTCTCACAGTCATCACCTCATAGTATCATTACATAAGGCGTGTTAATGCAGCCAGAGCACTGAGGGATTAGAAAGGCCCATTGTGTTTGTTACAAATGTCCTGCAGCCCAGCAGCCAGCCTGAGCACACATAACTGTCCTCCCGGCAATTAACTCCAAGTCACACACGACAAAGTCAGCAACATTTACTGCGGGTGGTTGTTTATGTCTGTGCATGACTGTTATACGTGTGTGCTGCTTTCATTAGAGAGTGCAGATACAGTATAATCAGGGTGTATGACACTGCTCACACTCAGACTATTAGGTCAGCAGAATCTGCTGCCTTAAAAAATATGTTTATCTATCTAAGCTTTATCTTATGTTTTGGTCAGATGGGGGTTAAGATTGTTGTCTTTTTGTTATCTTCTTGCAGTGCTTTGGTAGGATGTAAAAATGTGAAATAAAGTTGACTTCACTAAATGCTATTTACTGTATTTAACCCTGTACCTTTTTACCATATGACTTTATTGTTGTATCACGTTGGAGTAATGTGATGGATACATGCTGTAGGGTCGGTTTGATACGTAACATGTATCTCATGGTCTTCTCTGCTTCGTCTGTGTATTCAGCTGAGTGTTGCCAAATAGAGGGATTCCATTGGCTCTCCACGGTGCCCTCTCCCTGTTTCAGGCATTCCAGAGGTGAGTGAAGGTCATGCTGGTAGCAGAGCTCACAGCTCCAACACGTTACTCCACATGGCAGGTGCACATTTCATTGCACATATAATTGTAGATATGTTCACCCCACCACAGTCTGAGGCTCCTGTTAGAGCTGGAGAAGTGTCGGCATTCCTGAAATCTGTTGCTTCTGCTCTTGGGATCAAAGCCCAGAATGCTCCTGCAGGCACTTGACTAAAACATACTGGTTTCTAGTATTTCCCTTAGCCTCTCCTCTTTCTTTTTTTCCAGATTCTGCAGACTGGACTGGAGAGGACATCTGTCAATCACTGGACCAAACTCACCACAGTACACATTCCGCACAGCTTTTTCCTGCTGTGGGTCCAATGGAGACCTCTTGATCTACTGTTCCAGTTCTTGTTCTGGGACTTTTATCATTTGTCCTTCAGACCTACCCACCCAGCTAGTGTTGTGTAATGCTGCACCCTGTGAAGGGGCTAGATGAAATTAGTCTGCATGATGTAATAATTGCATATCATGTCATTTAAAATTTAATAGAACTCATAATGTTAAGACAATTTTAAGCAAATAATTTGTGTTGCATATAATGTAAGTAATAACATTATTGGTTGTTTTATTGATGTATGTGATTTTGGTGCCAATCTTTTCATGACAAATGCAAACTTTGAGTTTTATGAGTATTATTGTAAAACACTTTAGGATTGTGGACCACACATACAATGCTGGGAGCTTAAATGTGTGGATGTGTGTATGAGCTTCTCAATCCACTCCTGAAGCATAATCCACTTCTTCTGCCCAGAATAAGGCTCCATGCCCCACGTCATTCAGCAGCCTGCTGACTGAACAATCTTTAATAATATCACTTTCAATCTGTGATCCAATGGAAATTATGAGTCAGTGGTGTTTTAAATCAAATCCAAATCTCTTCAGAGTTTTTCATCAAAATATTTGCGACTCGAGTTTGACTCGAGTCCAGATACGTGACCCGACTGCACGCTTTTGGTCACAGACAGCTGGAAGAAGCAGAACATGCATGTTAGATCTGCAGCCTCTAATTAGAGGGAGGTGAAGTATATTCTGGAAACTGTCTCCACCAGGAAAATAACATTAATCATAAACAAAAGTAACTCCGTACTTTTACTTAGTTATTGTACAAAAGTACATTTTATTTATTTATATTTGTCCTCTTCTAAATTTCAGAGAAAAAGATTGTTCTTTTTACGCTACAACTTACAACTTATTTAAGGTCACGGTTACTACAGTTTCTAGTTACTTTGAAATTTGAACGATTTTACAAACAAAACGATGATCAGCTTTTGAAGTTTGTGGCATCTCAATGCACACATTTGATGCATAGTTATAGATGAAACTATCATAGAGATGAATTCTACATCTATAAACATTCTAACAGCTCCTAGCATGCTGCTTACATGTAAGTATATTTAGCTGATAGTAATTCTGTGCTTTTATGTATCATAGTGTGTGTGTGTGTGTGTGTGTGTGGTTAGTGTGGTGTCCAATCTACAGCCATGAGTGGTCCGAAGCCATGATTTGACCCTTGATTTATTTTTAAATAAAACTGGATTTGGTGCACTAATTAAATTTAAATGACATTCCTGCTATGACACTACCAGCCCTGGCAGTCACAGACCATAAACGTGGGACAATATATATACATTATACAGAAAGTGCAGGCAGACTGCTACTATCTCACTCTGTCTTGTTTCAGGTGTTTTAAAAAAGAGTGTGTGATGTGTATAAAGGAGAGCAACAGAGAGAGAGAGAGAGAGAGAGAGAGAGAGAGGGCTGTATGCATAACTGAGCAATGTATTGTGTAAGATTTACTACAAAAACTGCACCTCTGGGATGGGACCGCCACAGTGCTGTGAAAGAATAATAGAGGATTATCTCGGCTCAGCACAGGGAAAATCTGACTTCTGATCACCTAATTCTCTCTTCACCTTGGTCATATGAATTTAAGATTGTACTTTTTATATTTTCACTTTCTCTTAAACACAGGCAGCACAGAACAGATTTGGAGGGGTTAACTTGGGGAACTTATGAGAGACAAATTAAGACAGAACGGTCAACACTGAAGCAGCACGGGCCCAGATATCCAGTCTTATAGTCTGTAGTATGGTCCAAGCTACAAACACACATTTGCCTACATTTCCCATAATGACATTTATAGAACTCTCATCAGACGTTCAAGGCCTGGGGAATGCATGTAGCCTTCATGACATGATCAGGGTTGTGTTCTCCAAGCTGACAGACGGAGCTCCTCCAGAGGCTTAGAACATATTCAACCAGTGTTCTCATGCTGCCCAAGACCAACCATGACAGGACACTGACACCAGTGTGTGAAAATAAGATTTAATTATAGTTCATTATTGTTCATGTGTGCACATAACAAAGCACGTTTTAGTTCTCGTTATGGTTAGTATGTAACGTGTTTGTAACTTTAGCCGCTTTGCTTTTTAATCTAGTGTCATTTAGTCTCATACATTTACTATACAATTTACTATCATACCGTTTGCTTTACAAAATCTCTCTTTAAGATACCTTGTTTTATGGTCTGTTGAGGGGCTTGTAATGCTGCTAATGTAATAAGAGCAACTGAGGGTAACATGGAAATCACACGCACGCACACACAGATCAGAAATAGAATCTTGGCTGTGCTTAAGAGGGCCAACAAGAACAAATGCCAGTCTATTCTGTGCTTTCAAAGATACCTTAATTTAACAACACACATACACAGAGGGGGAGAGAGAGAGAAAAAGAGAATGGCACCTCCTTGAAAGCCCACACACTCGCAGAGAGGAAGGAATCAAAAGGTGGGAAAGCTTCAGATGTTTGACATCACAGTCTGAATGTTGGGTTGCTTCGCTCTGTATTTATGCAGACAGGCCTATCATCTGCACAAGAAGCATGCATGTAAGTTGAAGTCGCTTGAGATAGATTTGCAGTGGTCAGTATTGCTCCCGGCGGCTCAGCATCCATCAGTCCAGCCAGTTAGTTTACTGCTTGCTGACTCAGTCTTGTTAGGGAGAGTCAAGCCAGGCCACAAACAGAAAGGGCTGCAACTTTCTCATGTAAAACGACTGGATACTGTATGCACTGTGTGTGTGTGTGTGTGTGTGTGTGTGTGTGTGAGAGAGAGAGAGAGAGAGAGAGAGAGAGGTTGTACATATGGCATAACGTTTTCTGCCGAGTCAGTGCTGTTCTCGAGCATGCAATTGATTGTGCTGCGGCTTTGCCAGCCAAAAGCAGTTAAAAATACCCAGCCCAACCAAATGAGGTGCAATTTGTTTGTTTCTCTTCAAGCCTGTAAAGTGGAACCATGTGAAGCAAATACTTATATCTCCTGAAGGCTCCTTTCTTTCTTGTCTTCTTTGAAAATAATTGGAAATCTCGATATTCTAGTTACCACATTTCAAACATAATTACAAGCTGTGGGCATTGTTTTCTTGTCTGATGTGGTCCCATGTCTTTTTTTTCTCTGGTATAAAAAGGCCAAACAAGCATGAATAGTTTCTTTTTTTTTGTCTTTGTCCTAATTTTGTTTCAAAACTGGCCTTTTATTAAAGTACTGTAGGCCAGAAAATGTTACTGCAAGCTGCAAATTCAACTGAGTTTTAGACTGCAGAGGTTGAAGGACTGAACACCAGCGAGAGACCATTTCCCATCTTCTCTCAGTCTCCATGACTCTGTCTCAGCAATTTTAGCCTCATACCACAGGCTCTTCTTCTCCAGAACAAAGGTGATGACAGATCAGTCCGTCGTCCCCGGACTCCAGTGCAAGGACAGATCCTGGCTACGCTTTGGGCAACGCCCGTGCAGTCACAGTGTGGTGAGGTGGCGGAGATGAAACCCTGCAGTAACTCCATTGAAAACTATAATCATCAAAAACTGTAATCACAGGCTGAGGTTTGGAGCGAGGTATCTTCTCTCCTCTGTCAGCCTCGGAGCATGTTCACCACGGGGATAAACAGGAGCACTGGCTGCTCTTTAGGGTGTGGTTCCATTTTCAACATCTGTACAAAGCTGAAGTAAAGCATCTGATCAAAGAGATTATAACTGAATAAGTGGTGGTTTGCTGAGTGTTTAATAACTACAATTAATTTTTCATGTTTTTTATGTTGGCTGCTGTTGATATTGTCCTTTAGCATTGTCTCAGTTTGATTAATAAATAGTATATTAGCCAAGTTAAACTCCATATTCACTAGATGCTTCAACAAAATCAAATTTCAAGATAGTTAGTGACATTACTGTAAATGATTTGTGTGTGCAAGAAAATCATTTCATCGCAAAGGTCCACTTCCTGGCTTTTTTCAGAGCTTTCAACCGCAGATTACAGCCTTCATCAACAGTTGAGTTGGGTCAGTTGTCATCACATGGCCTACATATAAGTATGGAGCTCTGGTCACATGATAACAGCTGGTTGTTATGTATCTCGGGGGAGATGGTGATCCCCATCTATAAACTGGATCCTATCCCAGCATGCATTATGCGAGAGGCTGGGTGCACCTTGGATAGGGCTGACCAGACCATCACGTCTTCAGGTTTATCCCCCACAGGTAGCAATTATTAACTGTTGCTACACAAATACTGCTCCTTAGTACTGAGATGGATAGATAGGTGTTGTCATGCAACACCTATCCATTAGGTGTTATTAAGCCTTCATTCAGTGGTGATACACCAACTATGGTGCAGAAGTCAACGTCATATAGAATAAACATATGCTGCATTATAGTGTGTGAAGTAATTGCTGATATAGCAACATCATCAACATATTTCACAGGGAGTATATTACTATGTGCTTGTAGGTGCTTATTTGTTCGTGTGTGTTGTGTACACAGTCAGGGGTCCACACACACACACACACACACACGGTGTGGGAATGCAAAAGAACAACACACAAACCAACACAGATAGTCTGCTAATCCCACCTATTGTTTGTGGTTTGGAGAAGGCCTATGACATGATGATGTTCCCTTAATGACCCACCCAACACACGCAACAGCTTCATATACATTCTGTCAACATGCACCAATGACTGCATTCATCCAAAGCACTTTACAAAACACTCACACAACGATGCAGGGTGCTGGCCAACCACCGTCACCACCCCGATTAAGTGTCTCTTATTACTCACCTGGTTCTGTTGGATCTGGATCTGTTGGTTGAATAAGTTTAACTGCTGATTACTGTGTTTATGCAGGTGTGACTCCTGAACCACCATTTATTTCTGCCCGGCTGGCAGGTGTTGAGCTTTCAACCACATTGCCTGGTCTTCATGAGCAGATGTTGTTTGCTCAGATTGAACTGTAGATGTTGAAACAGTCTACACAAGTCCTTATTGATGTCCACGCAACTGATATAGCTGGAGACATCCAGTAAGACTTTGAGTTTAGATTGGTTTGTCACTTGCGGTTTCCAGGGTCAAGGATAAATTATTCAGGGGCCAAATGTAACTAAATAGATTTACTCAGTATCAGTATTAAGTATTTCCTTTTTTATGGAACTTATAATACTGCTGGTACTGCATGTCAGAGGGATTTTACATTATTATGAAATATTTGACTACCCAACAGTATGTAATGCTTCAAAGTCTGATGATCCAGTCTGGGCCAATAAACAACCTTTATATTAGCTCGCTGTATTAATCGTGTCCTATTGCTAACCATTTCCCCAACTTTAACCACTTGTATGGTACAGGATGTCAGTAGGACTGGAGGGCGCTGGAAGCATGGAGCAGTGCTGCCGCCTAAAATGTCTGGAAGCATCTAATAGGTTAAAGCAAGTAATTAGATTACTGCTTGACATTTAGATAAGATTAGAAGAAATATTTAAGGTAATCATTTTAATGTTTGCCTCAGTTTTCGCCTCATAATCAGTAGTTTAGATAAACTGCTGAGACTGTGTGGAGGATAGAGTCCTTCCAACAAGAGAGGGAGAGAGAGAGGCACATAAAACGCGCGCGTGTGTGTGTGTGTGTGTGTGTGTGTGTGTGTGTTTCAGGGGGGGGAGACACAGTCAACAGCCAAAAACACTTAGCTATAAAAGGGATAATTTCTTTGTTTCTGCTTCATGCTGACTGCACTGCCTGGAAACCCCAAAGAATTTCACAAGGCATTTAAGACTCAGGAACATGATAACTAGAAAACCAAATAAATTGCCTCAGCTCCAAACAATCGCTTTTCAAGACTTTCAGACTTTCTAATGACTTCACGTCTCAACCTTTTCAAAGCACACGCATTTTCTTAAGTGAATTTCATCTTTATTAATGTCCTGCACACATTTCTGACCTCTTACGACTCCTACTGATAACACTGCTACTGTTTCTAGCTGTTGCTATAGTTACTGTGAAGAGAGCTTTCAAGATTTACAGACCCTCATTTCAAAAGGACTTTAACCATCATGCAAACAGGGATAGAGCTGTTAAAGGGAAACTGCATGAAGCAGTTTTAACAAATTCTTACTACTTCGGTATGAGCCACAACCACTTCCAGTATAGTTTTTGTGAGATAGAAGCCTGACCTTAAAACCCAGAAATGTGATGAGATCAAAATTCTGTACAGAGGTGTGAAGTGGAAATGGTTCTTTCAGCATCCAGGGTTCTTCATTTCCTAATAAGCAAGCACTTCTAGTCTGGGATGGACATGGAACTCTCTGCTAGTTGAATCGTCAGCATAAAAAATGTACAACTGTCAGAAACCTTGAGGAGACATGACTCCCATTCAGCATTCTGGTAGAAGACATCCAATCACAGAGCTTAAAGTTCTGTTAGTGGGACACACAACAGGTAGATATTAATTTAGATCAGAGAATTAAACAGATCCTTTTCAGAGAAATGTAGAAGTTCATTACAGTTTGCACAAGAAGCTTCAGCAAGGTGTCAAGGTGGCAAGGTTGGTAGGATTCTTTTACTTCATTGGCGTTACTGAAGTGACTGGAATAAGTCTTTGAAACACACATTAGCATTGGTAGGTTTCCATCAACATTCATTCTCTGAGTTGTGTTTCAGGACACAAATGTTCTGATTTACTTGAGGGATAAGAGCACTTATGGAGGGTTAGAGAAGTGTTCCTTGGTAAGTGCTTCTGTCCCCCTCTCATGTAAAGTGTTCAGCTGGCAGTTCACCTCTGGTGATCGTTTCCTCTGCAGACGGACAGAACTCAGGCTGCAATTACTGCCACTCTCCTGCCCTCTTTCACCAGATCAACTTTGGTTCCGTTCAGGATTCATGGAACCTTGGTGCCATCATCATTGCACACTCACAACAGAAGTAGACAGTAGGAGCAAGATGGCGGATCACATTGATTACCTGCAAGCTTTTGTTCTGTTATGGCAGATATTTGTTTTGATCCAAAAACCCAGGCAGATTGGCAAATCTCAATGGCAGACCTGTCATGGGTGCAATTACCCATAAAGATTACGTAGCGTACGCAGCCATTGCAGCCTGTTTGTGGATGCCAGCGGAGGCAATCTACTGGACCACATCCAAAGCTAATGGTAAGTATTAGTAATTTTGACCCCAAACTTTGTAAAACAAAAAATAGAGCCCAGGTTTAAAAATACAGGAGCTCCCCTCCCCCATCACACACCTTTATGTCTTCTTCATATCAGCCACTAAAATAATATTTCAGAATTAAATGTATGCAGTCCCTCAGCAATTTGCCACAAAATGACAAATTAGTAGTCAAACTAGAAACTGGGTTTTTCTTGATGACAAATGTATCGCCTCCAAAACCCGAGGTCTGATCTGACCATGGAATAAGCATACCTCTGAACTTCAGTAAAATGCTGTACTTGAGCTCAGTGTAGTTCGAACAGTGATCACAGCAGTAAAAACACAGTGAGTTCTGTCCATCAGCTGATGAATGAAGCTGGGGACACACCATCTCACATCAGAGCTCAGGGCTGCCGTATCTGGTCGTGTTTGTGATGTCAGCTACCGGGTCATTTAGCTTGTAACCTAAAAACTGCTATCACCCTTCCCCTCATGAATACACCTTACTACACCACGTCTTTTGTCGGAGACAGAGGTAGAGGAGCACTTTATTCCACAGGACTGACATTGCTCATGAACAGGCTTGGAACCATCTGATCATCTGGTCAAATTTCAGACACATGGACGATTTCACTGAAACTAACAAACCAAATAAATCAGCACTTCACATACAGTAAATAAAAATTCATTCATTTAGTAGTGTAGTATTTACTATAGCGTTACATTGCTGCTATAGAGGGGGAATAAACACCATGGCTTGTTTGTTTTTCTTCAAACCAATGACAATTGTGTTTGGTAGTGCTAAGCCCAGGAAGCAATGACAGTGCCCTTGTAAAGTAACATGGGGGGGCGGGCTTGCCATTTTCAGTGTGTAGGTTGCTAGCTCTGAGGTTGTTGTTGTTATTTCACGTAGCAAAGGGGACTTAAGGGGACTTAAACGGTAACAAGTGAGGAGAATTCTGACTGGTATAGTCGGCCAATGGCAGGTTTATACCATGAATTTATAATAAGAACTGGATACGGTGCAACATAGCAAAAGTAGCATACACAGAAAGCAATTGAACAGAAAGCCAAACAGTAAAGCAACTACAAAACAAAAGCAAGATAAAAGTGAATGAACAATAAATATGAATAAAAATAATTAAAAACATAAAAAGCAATAAAGAAAATGATAACGGCATCACATAAATGAAGTTTTTAAGAAGTGATTTTAAAGAAGCTCCTGATTCTGTGAGCCTTATCTCCTCAGGCAAGTCGTTCCAAAGCCCAGAGAGCCTGAACCTTTAGATTTAAGAACGGCCAGAAGATTTTAATTCTCATTGTACTGAATAGGCGCTGTCTTTGTATTTGGTATACAGTTCTTATTATGCATCCATCCACCTAGGATAGGCTGCTTCTCCCCATGCAAAGTGGGTATAGATGGTAGATGGATTATTTAGTTGAATTATATTGAACTATTTACCTTCATGAAACTTACATTTGTTCTGAAGAAACTATTTCTATATAAATAAATCATTATTTTTTGATGATCATGCTGCTGATCATGAATCATTCTTTACGTATGAGAAGCTAACAGCTGAGTTAAATTAAAACATATCTTGTTCTTGCTGCTGCCAGTGCTGCTGCATTAATTGTTTCCAGGGCTGTAGGTTCCATTGAGAACAGGGAGGTCATGTACTCAGGGGATTTGGAGGTTCTAGCAACCTGAAGTTACAGTTGCTCATGGCAGGTCATGTTACACAGTTAGTCTGTCATAGAACATCATAATGGGCTGGTAGTTGTTCAGTGGGTTTATTTTATTTAACATAGCTGCACAAACTGCGTAAACAGGCATCTTGCCCTGAGTGTGTGTTCAGTGTTGTTTAGTGACACAAAGGCCTCTTCTTACCTGAAACTAGTAATCGCAATCCTGGCACGCAGCAGTAAAAACTGGATGCATGCATTGGAGGAAAACTGCTACTGTGATCTGAGCTGTGCTGCCTGATGTACACCTCCATCCTCAAACCACTTTACCAGCTGGGCACAAATGGGTGTTTATTAGCAGCCATGAAATGACCAATCAGGTACAAAAAATGGGCCAGACAAAAGCAGCATCAAGCCTGCGTCGCTGAGCCCACTGAATGTCTGGAGACGGTAACTGAGGAGGCAATCTGTAGAAATGTTTTTAATGAGGAGCGGGGAAGTTTGCTTTATTGAAACAGCAGCACTCTGATTTAAAGCCACATAAATATTTCACCAGAGACTTAATAAAGCTCTGCTTCAAAACACAAGACAAGGTTGGAAGCCTTTTTCCGTCTCACTGTCCCTCTCTGTTCTTTACAGTTTTCACGAGTTTTCAGCATGTTTTCTTCCAGAAACAAACAGCTACAATCAAGATTGCTCCAGAAGAGGTAGAACAAAGAACTCAAACAAAACTAAATCATTTCATTTACAGTGTCATTTACAGATTTGGAGGAGAGATTTACAAGAATGTGAAGACACAAATGCCACTATTCAATGTCAAATGTCAAAGAAATTTATAAAAATAGAGAAAGCCTCGAACGAGCAGAAACTAACCAAAGTTACTGCTGTGTGTGAGAGAAATACAATAATGTTTATTCCAAGGATTCATAATTATTTGGACAAAGATATGTTGATGGTTAAAGTGTTTTTGTATTTGGTGTTAAGTGGGCTTGTATTTTATCTCCTTCAGCACTGGTGGACACATCAAGAGTAGCAAAGGGTTTCCTGTCACAGGACGTGTCTCTGCCACCTGACCTCAGAATTTCACAGAGAACCGCTCTCAGACTTTTCATTTTCTTAGAGATGGAAAAAAAAACATGTACACGTAGTCCTTCAAACTAACAACATGATACTTCTGTCATTGCTATCCGAAAGGATCCATCTGCTCACTGTATCCTGATTCAACTGCCCTCATATGGTCTTGAGTTTCATATATGTTTTATTATTTATTTATTATTTATGTTATGCTATGTCTTTGCTTTATTTAAGAAGCGATGGCCTATCTACATAATGTATTGTATAATTATTTACATGGATACATAGTTTAGTGGTTTACTCCATTACTGTGTTAGACACCTTGTAGGTTTATCATGTCTGCTAATTTGGGGCGGGACTTGTTTTAGATGGGAGTAGCACAAACAGCACAATGCTGTACCCAAATGGAAAACGACCTTTTGAAATGGGTTCTCATGCTGGACTTTTTGTTTGTGCGTTTAAATCACACCCCGTGTTGGTAAGTGGTTCTGGGAAGTTTTTAAGCCACTACACTCAGGTTTCAAAAACAATGTCCTTGAGGCTAAGATTGTGGTCGTCCTTAAAACATATCACAATCGACTGTTGGTCCGAATCGGGAAACAAACTGCGGCCTTTCCTGTCAAACTCGTACACTCTGTTGACCTGTCAATCCACATACATTCCCCTACACCCCCACAAGCTCATGCGACACCAACAGCATACAGAATCCAATGGCCGCTGTTAACGTACGTGTTGGTGGTTTTAGGCATTTGAGCAAATGACAAATGCTGTCATTTTCTGTGAGGAAGTCTCGTGTACTGTACATACCACAATAGTTAATAAATATAGCACTACATATAAGAGGCAGGTCAGGTTCATAGGCTGTTTGTTCCACAATACACTTTTTGGAACTTCTTTCATAGATCTCAATGGTAAAGATTTCATAGTAACATAATTTCACTTAAGAAGGGCTCGTCTAGTCTCAAGACATTTGTTGCATTTCAGTAGTGTAACCCTGGTTGGTCCTGTAAATATGTAAACTGTTAAACTAAAACCAGTACAGCTGGTGGAACTCAATCCTGGTGTTTACATCAGCAAAATGATGAAGTGACTTCAGAAACAGCTGATGAATCACTTGTATTACTGGTAAAATGACCATGCTTTATATGAGAATTTCTGAATGTGAACTTTTCAATATTAGAAGCACAGAGCTGAACAGATGTGGTGGACAGTAATAAACTACACTAGTACTGCACTTACAATACCTTTGTACAGTTTGGAGGTACTTGACTCTCCATCTGATCATAAACTAAACTTCCACTACATTTCAGAAAGAAATATTGTACTTTTTACTACATGTATCTGACAGCTATTGTATATACTTATATATACTTATACTCTACACATTATGATGCAACATTATGGGTAGTACTGAGTACTGAGCAGTGTATAAAGTAGTTAAAATCAGCTCAAACTTGCAAACTATGACATTAAAATGGTGCTTTCACAGTAATTCATCAGTAGTAGTATCATAAATGCAATCCTTTTTGTTTAAAAAGGGGTCATTCTACTGCATGTGTACTTACATTTTTGATGGTTTAATCATGTTCGTTGGTATGGTGTCTATACATTTACTCATATCTAATTTTGAATGTAATGCAGTGTTTTTTTACAGTGTGTAACTGCTACTTTTACAAAAATAAAAGATAGGGATACTTCTTCCACCACTGCAGAAAAGTAAGGCTACAGTCAAACACGTAAACAGTTCAGAAATCATGGACCATGAGGAGCTCATGAATTATATCACCCTGTTTAAGTGTGAGCTCATTGGCTTCTTGTGTGCACACCATATGCACACTAACAGGCTGCTTCACAATGAGGAACATTAATAATGAACTGTAATTGCTGTATTAATAGGAAACAACAAAGCAAATGGAATACGTACTTCTGGGCTGGGAGGGTGTTTGTTTTAGAACCTCCATAAAAGCGTCCAGTGTTTGGCATGCAGTTTAAGTATGTGTCAATGTCTTTGTTGTTTTAAACACAGAGGCCAGCAGGCCAAGAGGAGGGAGGAACAGAGGACGAGGAGGAAGACAGGAGATGTAATGAGAAGGAAAAGGAATTTTGTTATGAAGGAAATATATCTTAAACCTTGATATGGAAGAGGAGCCTTACTTGAAACTTTTCCACACCTTATAGACATTTCCTGTCACCAGTGGATTGCTGACAAAGCCCGTCACTGAACATCCCTGAGTAAAAAGTACACAGATATGCTAAAGTGCTAATGCTACACAAAACACAAATAAAAGCACATTTGGATTTAACAAGTTGTACTAACAAGTTCATATTCTATATGAATACAGAATAAGTCAGATTAATAAATTCCAGACAAATGACAACATACAAGTGTAAGCTGTATACATTAGTCCATTCTCCACAACTAATCTGAAGCTGGGTCAATCAAGGTAGCCCATGTTACGGTTAGCCGTTCAGGCAGCAGGGAACGGACCCAAGTGTAAACAAACGAGGTGGCTCCAGCAATTCAAAGATTTATTTAACACAAGAAACAGAAAAAAAACAGAAAACAGTCCAAAAACACAAAGAGACCAATAAAAGGTCATGCTGGGGCATGACAGCCCAGACTTTCTTTTCGTCTTTGCTTTCAACATATCCTGGGGAATTGAAAGATGTTCCCACGATCTCTCCAGGATCTCCTCACAGTTGGACATGCCTAGAGAACCTCCACAGGGAGGCATACAGAAGACATCAGATACCCAAACTACCTCAACTGACTCCTGTTGGTGTGAAGAAGCAGTAGTTCTACTCAGACTCCTAGGGCCACCCTGCAAACGAAAGTCATTTAGGACACTGGTATCAATCATCAAATTTTTTTGGTCATTACCCAAAGCTGAAGACCATAGATGAGGCAGGAACACAGATAGACTGGCCTTCAGGTTGAGTTTCCTCTTCACCATGACAGTCCGCATAGATTAGAATCAGGGGAATCTGAGAGCCTGACAGAAAATTACCTTCAAAGTTACTCTTCAGTCGAGTGCCCCGGGAGCCTAATGAAAACGGTGCATGCTACATGGCCACAGTGTCCTTGGGTTGATTACAGCTTTACACCATCAACTATAAAGTAAAGGAAAAATAAACTACAACAACATCCTCCTTACTGACCCTAAAGCTGGATTTATACTTGATGCAAGGGATTAACAGGAGTCCCATTGTATACCTGCGGCATAGGCTTAGTTTTTTAGTTCAGATGATCGTATTTCCCTCAGTAACTGTGTATAAATGGTTTCATTCACTTTGTAATTTGAACAACAACATGAAGGAATGCACCTTAATTTACGTAGTTTAATTCTCTAGAGAAATTAGAGAGCAGGGGTTGCAGTGGAGATGTATTTTCTTGATGTGTGTTACTAAAAAGGAGAAGATAAATGAGCCTTTTACCACATATTTTACGCAGAACATGGTGTTTCCAAACCTTCCACGGTTGGGGTTGGGCTTTAGTTATGGGTTATGGGTTATGGTAAGGGGAAACACATATCAACCATGCTCATCCCATGCTGAGATACCAACTTGGTATCTCCACAGTCGCCGAAGCCTCAAAGTGTAGTTATGGCATAGCCTACACACGGGGCAAAGGTCCTTAACTATTCCCCTTAATGCAGAAGTTTGAATGTCCTGACAGATTTGATGGAGCCATGTTACTCCAAATGATTTTACTGTTAAACTTTGGATCTGTGAGTAACATTTAAAAGCACAGAACATGAATTACTGTTAGATTCTAACCAATCAGTCATTAGGTAATGAAGCTTAGTGCCTAAAAGTATGTAGAACCCCTCAATTAGAGACAATAGACGAAATAGACCTACTGCTGAGTGATGAGGTATTTAATCAGCTGCACACAAAAGACCCGACATTCTACAAGTTGTCGTGGAAACTCACTCATCAAACATAATGTCAGTATTGATGTTTCTTCGGAACACCAGATTACTCTAATGAGGAGGATGTCATTGGAAAGAAACAAAAATTGTGTTTTGATGCACACAAAAAATGGTTGCAAACTCAGCAAGCCCCTTGAGTCTGTAGGTAAATGGAGCCCTAATGCAATGTCTACACAGGAGGCGTTTCAGACACATTTTTCAGTCTCACAGGCGTCTGATGGAAAGCTTCCATTTGAATCAATCCAGCTGTCTACACAGGCCGCGTGATGGCTGTCTTCCATTTAAGTGCGTAACTACAGTGATTGTGTGTTGGGATCTCAGTGCTGCCAAAATGCAAGTGACCAACACTCAATGCTGTGCCTGAATGCAACCCATGTAGATGCAGATGGAGAAGTGAAGCCGCTGCTACTGCTCTGCTAACATGTTGCTCTCACTAGACATGGCAAGAGTTGGCCTGATGGTGGCGCTAGCTGAAAAATCAAAGGATCACCAAAGTTATTACAAGTTACACTCAAGGAAACTTGTCTGTACCTGCGTACAATACTGTGGTTAGCTGAGGTTTGCAGTGCTGCATCAACAAACACATTTTCTTCCATAAGGTAAATTACAGGCTCCTTACCTGTCCAATATACACTATAATGTTGACATCACACATGCATCTGATTTCACATGTCCAAATGCTGCACGGACGCTCACTTGAGTTATGGAAAAACAACACAGCATGGCACACCATGGGTTTTTTAAGGGGCCTGGGAAGTTAGAACATTAAACACAAAAACAGGGCTGGCTCAGGGGCCATTAATATGTGGTTAAACAAGGACATCCCAGATAACAACGTGTCCATCGAGGGCTTCCTGACTGTTCGTGCCGACAGACAGCTGAGGAGACTCCACTGTGAAGGCTGCAGGACCTGACGGTGCCTGTGCCTCTCAGCTTTGTGGAGTCTGCAGCATCTCTTCAGCATGAGCCTGAGTCTGCAGAGGGTCCCTGTGCTGTGGAAGACTTCCTGCCTAGTTCCTGTTCCTCCACGCCCCAGTGGAGCCAAGGACTACGGACCTGTGGCACTGACCTCCCACATCATGAAGGCCCTGGAAAGACTCGTCCTGGAGCAGCTCCGGCCCCTGGTCCAAACATATTCGGACCCTCCCTCTACACCTCTACACCCTCTATTTGCTACTGTTTATTATTCTTTTTTCAATAACTTTATTGAGCATTGTAACTGTATCAAAAAGCAATTTCCCTTCTGGGATTAATAAAGTATTTCTGATTCTGATTCATACAATGAAACTATCTTCTTAAGGAAGTTTTGAAATGTAATCATGGGTGATTTCACAGATGTTAACAGTTTAATGTGAGCACAAGCAACTCAAATTCATCAACAAAGCAAAAACCTGATAGAACTGGATATGCTGATTGACAAGTGATGTCTGCACTCAGCAGATCACAACACTGTTGACTGAGTACAGCAGCATTGGACCAAACCTTTTGTGCTGAATCTAGTGCAAATTAAAAATGAGATCAGTGAGGTGGAGTATTTTTGGCTGCATGTGGACAATGGATTTGACTTTTTTTCAATAAGGTTAGAGAACAGGATGTTAAGAAAACACATGTATAGTGATTTAATTACGCTTTTTTTGTGGAGAGGCCACATTAATATCCTGCTTGAATTATAGGTGCAGAATTTAAACAGTATTTGTCACTCTGAGCTAGAGTAAATATATAGACACACGGAGCCTGTGGCAGGGCAAAAGGAACATCACAGACTACAAATCCCTGCCGCAGATCTGCGATGGTGACACATCTCTGCTTAACAGTCTCAATGACTTCTTTGCTCGCTTTGAAGCACAGAATAACTCTCCTGCCCAGAAAACATCACCGCCGCATGATGACAGGGTTGTGTGTCTGTCTCCAGCCAGTGTGAGAAGCAC
>JAVQJL010094833.1:0-39027 GCA_036024295.1 Nannoperca obscura
ATGGAAAGTATCGGATCTCACTGCACGTGTCACTAAAGATAGGGACTTTAAAACACTGAAAGTCTTTGGAGGTGTTTTTTAACAGGGCTGAAACATAAACAGTATGATACATCTGCAGAGAGATTTTCTCGTACACTTCTGTGCAGAAGAGGCCGTTTTCCTGTACACTGAAGGAGATAAACACAGACAAAAAACCTTTTATATCACCAAAGGAAAACACTGCTTTCGTGCCATTGGACCAGTAGTTCATTGCATTCACTATGTTGTCCTCTACTATTAAAGCGTGACTGATATCAAACATCTCAGGGAACTCATTGCAGCGATAGAATATCAGCTCCCTGTCAGAAGTAGAGATAGCCAGCTGTTTGAGTTCTGCGAGGTACACCATGTCATTAACACACATTTTCTTGACGTGTGAAAAAGGAAGTGCCTTTTTTGTTTTGTATAATGAAATTGTGTATGGGGTGTCAAAGCTGTCATTCCAGAAGTTGAGGATACCATCCGAGCTGATAGAAAGGTATTGACCATTCAGGTAAGTCCTGACTTGTCCTATTGAAACCTCAGAATCATGTTCCCTGTCATTTTTATAGGGACGGAATAACAGACGAACGATTGTTTTACAGTGATTGACAGGTATAATGTTGATAGGTTTGGGAAAGGTTTGACTTTTATAATCTGTGCTTTCTGATGCCTTATTTTTATCCAACAGGAAGTCCATTAACTCACCAATGTCCACAGTTTTATCACAGTTTGTGTCAATCTGCATGTGGAGGACAATTAGAGCTTGTTTATCCACAGCACCATATAACTGCTTCATTGCTACACAGAATTCCTCCATGTCCAACCCTCCACCTCCATCAGTATCAGCCTCTCGAAATATCCTCACAATCTCTGGAATATCTTTAGCAGTAAACATTTTCCCTTCACTTAAGATCCCCATGGGAGCCTTCTCAGGTAGGCCTTCCTTTATTTCTGTGTAGATCTCCATTACTGCTTCAATATAACCAGTTAACCAGTTAATTAGTGTCCTAGCGTTTGGAAAGTTTGTTGAAATGAGGGATATCCTTTATTAGAGGTTTTACCTAGGAATCTAGGACCGTGGATCAAAGTCATATTCTAGCATCAACGCCACAGACAAATGTTCTTTGATCTTTAAATTCTAGAATGAGATTATGACGTCGTGATAATTTCAAATCAAAACAAATTTTCAAATTCAAACAAGCTGCAAACAGGAGTAATAACTTCAACGGTTCCAATAACACCCATAGGAAACTAAGCATGTGACTTATCACATGGCATCATGAATGGACGTTTTAGACTTTGACTTGTGATGCATTTAGAGGCACTTGTGGTTTTGGGGCATTTGCAATGTGTTATTGCACTGTAGGAGGACTGTGAATTTTGTCACTGATCACGTACTTCTCTAATCAAGGAAGGAAGGAATCTCTTCAAGGCCAGGGTGAAGAGTAGGGATTACAGCAATTTAAAGCAGTATTAATGGACACATCCACACTGTTGATTTGAGACAGAAAAATCTGAACAGACCTTAAATCACTGCACGGTACCAGCATGCATGGAATATGTCTGACATTTGTGACCATAAGGAGGTTATGTTATTTTCATGATTAGATGATAGACTACATATTTTATCATTATATTTTTTATTATAATGATTTTAAGATAACTTTTTCTGCCAATAAAACTGGCCATATTTGAGCAGCATCTGAGGAGCAGTTATGTAGGCTACATTTCATGAATGCTAATCCATTTTTTAATAATCTGGTTCTTATATTTGTAGTTTTGATCTCTGGTCATGTTTTAAACAAATCTCCTTTTTATGTAACAATAGACAAGAGACTGGGCCATTTTTGTGTCATAATGCCTCAGCAGCTGACTGCCACTAATCTATAAAATGTGTCAAACCCCATCTCTTTCTATTTAACTACATAGTGTGGATTATTAAAATGTAACAATATTATAAGGAGTGATGTTTAATGAGAACACATCTGCGCTACCTGTTGCTTCTTATCTTGCAGCCCCATAAAAAGGAATTAAAGCCCATCCAGTGGGGGGCTTATGTGAGCCTGGTCTGCTTTGTGTTTATGCGATTAGATAGCATTACTCCAATATGGAGAAAAGAGGTCGCAAAGCTACTACTGTGCAGACGCGGGCACTCCTACGCCTTCAGTCTCCCTCTGCCGTTCATTGGTCCATTCAGCATCTTCAGCACCTCGCAGGCTGAACAGCGACACACAGCCACGCCGCTTTCATGAAACGAGGATGCCGAGCGGCGAACGCTGGCCTACACGGATACTGTGGCACTGATTATCGGATTTTTTCTTTAGCCCTAATGTCATTGTTTCATCAGTCAATAGCAGATTGACGGTCGGTTTATTTGCAGTTTGTTTTCTCCCTCGTTTTGATCGGAAATAACGCGCCTGTCTCGTCTAACTCTGCAAGAGGAAGCTGTTTTTTTTTGTGCATCCCAGATGCTCGGACTCCCATGTTTTGTTTGTTTCACCGGGTTTCCCTCCCGTCGAGTCGACAGGCATGACGGACAGTAACGCCGCCGCACGGGTTACAGGCAGCAGCAGCATCCCATGTACAGTGCCGCATCAACAAGCCTCGCCGCCCGACCACCGGGTCCCCCTGCCGGCGCCCCGGTGTCCGCCGGTCCCCCGATGCCTCTTGTGACATGACAGCTCGGGGAAGAAAGAAGAGGATCAAAGGTTACTGGCAGGGGTTCAAGCAGGAGCGCGGACTGGTCGGATCCTTGATGAGAGGGTGCACGGAAACAGACAGTGTGCACAAGGATACAATCATACCTGTATAAAAAAATATTCATGATACTTAATTAGTCCCTGCGGGGTATTTCTCTTGTGGCTTGCAGCCTCCAGAGAGGTCAGAGCACCAGCCCCCTTGCAGCTGGTGGATGTGTCCACACATCAGCAGAATGGGTGCCTGTTGACAGAGGGACTGAACCTGGATGCTGGTCTCACCGGGCCCAACGTGTCCCCCCTCCTGTGATCTCACCCTTAGCGCGATTCTGATTTGGGCCTATATGGCGTGATAGCACCCACCTTTGCCTTACAGTGTCATCTGATGCACGGCCTCATAGTGTTGATACTGGTCGAGTCCCAGTCAGCAGCGCTGCTCCCCAGGCCTGTCAGGCTCTCTTGGCTGCTCCTGACCATCACCTTTACCTGCACAGCCATGGGGTGCATCCAGAGCATAGCCTGTAACAAGTCACGCATCAAACGAGAGAACATCGTGGTGTACGACCTGTCCGCCACCATAGACCACTGCCCGACTGTCATTGAGGAGAACTCACCCATAGTGCTTCGATACAAGACGCCCTATTTCAAAGCCTCGGCGCGCATTGTGATGCCCCCTATTCCTCGCAATGAGACATGGGTGGTGGGCTGGATCCAGGCGTGCACCCAGATGGAATTTTACAACACCTATGGAGACGTCGGCATGTGAGTTCACACCTCTGTCACCTGCGTCCACATTACACCTCCTTTGACGTGCTCTCAGATACAAAAAAAAAAAAAAGAGAGAGGGTGTGCGTGCCATACGTTATAGCCCGCGTGAGGGTTCCCGTGCATGCCTGCAATCGGTAATAACGCGGTCAGCATTGTGCATCACACTGCGTTGCATAGAGGAGCATTTGTGCACGCAGCAGGTTAACTGCCTGTCAGCCTCCTTCATTCAAACGCCCACCGACAGATTCTGTTCCTGTGACTTTGGCACCTAAATAGAAAAGCTGCTATTAAAGGAGCTAAACAACAGTTGATGCGCTCACACTCAAATTTTGCCCACGGAGACATGTCCTCCCCCACAACCCCACGACACACACACACATACTATCTGGAGGGCATATGTGAGGGGGTGTTTAATCCTGCTGGGTTTAGGGAGTGGGTGGGTGTAGGGGTGAGAGGATCGGGTTTAGGGTGGCATGTCATCAGATTGGTCATGAAAGCACAACAAAAAGTGGAGGGCCCCCCCCTCCACTTTTTGTTGTGCTTTCATGGGGGTGCCCAGATTACAGTTTTTGTAAGCACAACAAAGAGATGATGGTAATCCACTGACACACTGGACCACTAGACATCATTTACAGACGGCTGTTCTCATTAGAAGCTCACATCTGAATTTTAAAGCTTTTCTGAAATGATGTTACGTCTGTTACTTTTCTTGTAAACAGAGATTCACAACCCTTCATACCTCAGACATAAGTATGCCAACAGATTAATCGTGTGGTCTACAAAATTAGGAAAAAATTGGCTGAAAATGATCGTAGCAATATTACAGACCCCAAGATGACATCTTCAAATTGCTTGATTTGGCAAAACAACAATCCCAAACTCAAAAATACAAATTAGATTTACAGTGAGATACAGTAAAAAGCAACAAATCCACACACTTTGAACCTCAAAATGTTTGGCTATTATTTCCTGATAAATAACATATAATTATTCATATAAATTGACGATTGATAAATCTGTCATATCATTTTATGTTGCTTGTTTAATCAATGAACCAACAGTTTCAGCGATATGTGAAAGGGGCTACTTTTACATCTGGACTGACTACTTTCACTTATGAGTTGAGAAAATATCTATAGGCCCAACCATTGACAAATGTGTGAGATTGTACCTGCAGTTTATATTCGTAAAACAATTACTGATTGGGCCTTTAAAAAGCAACTTAACAGCAGTTGTTTTAGCTGGCCTCCAGTTGTTTAAATTCTCTGCAGTGTTGTACAGGTGTACACTGGGGTGTGCCTTAAGCTATATCAGGCTTTGGCTACACAGACTACACTTGTTAGAAGTAGTTCATTGTATGTTTTGGTCTTTTCATTGGATTGGTTGATAGTAATAAAAATATGTCACCAGATGTATCCTTAAAATGAACGTTTCCAGTCTCATACTGTCTTTCTCCTCTCAGGTCGAGCTGGGAGCTGCCTCAGCTACGAGAAGGCCTGGTGAGGGCCATCAGCGACTCAGACGGTGTGAGCTACCCCTGGTACGGAAACACGACAGAGACTGTCACCATAGTGGGCCCCACCTCCAAGCCATCCCGTTTCATCGTTAGCATGAATGACAATTTTTACCCCAGCGTCACCTGGGCTGTGCCGGTCAGTGAATCCAACACTCCCTTACTGACTAACATCAAAAGGGACCAGAGCTTTACCACCTGGCTGGTGGCGCTCAACACCACGTCCAGGGAAAAGATCCTGCTCCACACCATCAAGTGGAGGATGAGGGTCGATATCGCGGTGGATCCGTCCCTGCCTCTGGGCTCCAGGGCCAGGCTGCTAGGCCGGGTGCACCAGGACCAGCCGCGGGTGCTGACCCGCATGGAGCCCATCCCTCCTAACGCCATGGGGAGGCCCAACGCCAACGATGCCCAGGTTCTCATGTGGAGGCCGAGGAGAGGGCCTCCGCTTGTTGTTATACCACCCAAGTAGATCGCTGAGAGCATCTGATTGGCCGTTTGTTATATCATATCATAGTGGGCCACTAGCGAGATAATCAGATGAAAAGACAAAAAACAGACTCAATGAAGATCTATAAGCTGAGACTTGAACAGTCAGTGACACAAATCAGAGTTGCAATCTTTTCCGTATAAAATCTTGAGGGGACAACTGCCTTAATTCCCCACTGCTGCCTTTGACGATGCAGAAAGTATGTTGGTCTTTATTTCTGGTGCTGTTGAGCTGTTGGGTATCCAGACCTCCACTCCAGCCCAGCACAACTGGGCAGAGCTAACTCTGAAAATCTGCCAGTAGTGCTGGGATGTAACTCAAACCTGTACTGTAGCTACTCAGGCCCAGAAAAAAAAAAAAGATCAAGCCTAAAGACAGACCCTGTTAAAAAAGGTTCTTCAGCCTTAATGATGACATAATGCTGGCCTGCTCTGTACTGAACAGTAAAGTGCTGTATAAGAGTGTAACCAAGGAAAGGTGTTTGTGTGTCATACAGGTCCAAGGAGGACAACACTGTTGCGGGGTTTATTCATTACGGACGGAGAGAACTATTATATCAGCTGAAATGTTACTGGATGATGTGCTTCTAGAGATGACGTGAGTGTGGGTGTGCAGGCATGTGTGTATGTATTTGTGGTTGTGTGTTTTCTATAATGGAGCCCCAGGGTTTGGTCCGGGCTTGCTGCTTTGTCACACCAGACTGCCTCTCTCTCACACACACACACACACACAGTCACACAGAGACACACACACACACACACACACACACACACAGACAGACACACAGACACACACACACACAGACACACACACACACACACACACACACACACAGACACACACACACACACACACACACACACACACACACACATTATGCTACAGGGAGGATAACTTTTCAAGATCATTTTAAAACAGATTGTCAACATACATGCATCCTCAGAGCTACTTTACTTTTTACATATCACAAAAAATGTAGAAATAAAAAACTTGGATTAGGTGATATGCACGATTTGTGCACTGAGAGGAATCTTAAATGAAGCCCTGCAGCAGGATTTCCCTCCCCCCCCCCCCACTCACAAATGGCCAGTTCATCCAAGCTGCAGGGCTTCTCTCTCACCACCTTTTGAAAGCCAGTGATACCTGTGTTGACAGCCTTCTACAGTAAAATCAGGATTTCTTCTCTACCATGTACCACCTAATCAGATTTGTAAGGTGGAGAAACAAGGTTACAAGTAATATAATGAGTCAGCCTTCAGTGGCTGCAAGAGGACAAACAGAGCTACAATAAGTCTTTATCAGTATGTAACTATGCTGTTTAAGAACATAGATTGTAGTGAAAGAACTGTATTTACACTAGAAGACGTAAATAATCCGTTCAGCTAAATTGCAGAAAAAACTCACTTTCCTCTAGACATATGCAGATTTTTAGGGGTTTTATTTGTCCACGTTTTGAAATATCTGTCAGTGAGATGTCTGCCTCCCAACCAGTACAAAGCTTGAAAGCTTTGAGCTAAATGCTAATATGCTATTAACGATGGTAACATGCTAATATTTAGCAAGCATAAGGTCCCCATGTATTGGACAAATTTAAATTTGGACCTAACAATTGCACTAGAAAAAAAGTCAAATAATCACCAAAGCTTTTACAATTCATCCTCTGGGCACCATGGATATCTGCACCAAATTTCATGACCATCCATGCAGCAGTAATGAGATATCTTTACTAAAAACCGAAAAATGTCAACCTTGTGGTGGCGCTAGAGAAAAGGTCGAGGAGCCACAAATGGCTCTCCTTTCCTCTTCATTGTATTGGGAGGAGGCATTTGGGTGGGGTGTTTTTTGTAAGTTTGGTGAACAGACCCTTTAAGGATTGGTGCAGTATTTGGTTTACAAAGACAAAGTCTCTTGTGCTATTATGATCTTTTATAAAAAATGTTTTAATGAAGATTTATGACTGTAAATGGAAACCAGAGTGCAGCTTAGAGAACAGGGACATTTCACAATCATGTTGAATCTGGAAATGTTACTTATTGTTTTCCTGGCAGGTCTAGATGCTGTATTTCTGTTTGTACACACTCAGCACACAGTGGGCCAGTGAAACAGGTCCTGCTGAAGTGCTGAGCTGGTCCAGATGAGACAGAGATGAAGAGAGACGAAGGACGTAACCATGTTATCTTAACCATGCTGCTCATTTCTCCTGGTGCAAACCGAACGAGCCAATGCACACTCACACATTCTCTCTCTCACACACACACACACAGAAACCTCATCGAGAGCGACATTAGAGCTGCGAAGGAGTGTTTTGTCTGCGTATTGCACACAGGAGCATCTGAGAGCCCACATTGACAATCAAGGGAAACATCTAGAGCAGCACTTTTAACTGGAGAAACTAAGTATGTGATCTTTATTGGTCTGTGATTTTATTCAGAGAATTGAGGCTTTCTATAGTGTAAAACGAAGCAGAAATGTTTTTTCACATGTTGCCCCGATGAAAATAAAGTGTTAGCAAAAATAAACCTATACTTGACCATGAGGTCACACGGTCTGCTGTCTGTGTGTATCAGGGCCTCAAGTGTCTTTTACAGTAACAGATGTGCCTGAGGACTCGAGGGTGGAGCTGTACACAGCCCTTCGTGAGGAGCTTGACTTGTTAATTCCTACTTGTTCTGCTGATTGACTGGAGTCTAATGCAGTTATTGGTTTAAGATGACGGCGTAATGTTGTTTTACAGTGTTATAATATGAAGGACATGAAACTCTGGTTTGTTACAGTCCTTTCTCTCCGACTGTCTGGCTTTTGCATGCAGTGTTTTTAAACTCATTAAAACAAATGCCAAAAATGTCAATGCCAAGTGTGAATTCATTCATGTTATGTAATTTGCAGTGCTAGGGCAACATGTCAAGTAATAAATTAGGCAAGGCAGATGTGTAATTGTGGGAATCAGACATCAAGGGTGGTTTGGTTTAGCAGGCTAAGATATAAATGTGTGCGTTTAAGTGTAGAAAAGATGTGGGAGGAGATATACAATGACTTCAACACAGTAACACATTCAGAAAAGTTAAAAGGAAACATTTTTCTTTTATAAAAGATTCACATATTGGTAACTAAAATAATAAAGTTATTAATTATACACGCTTTATCCCAAAAAAGGAAGAAAAAAATAAGTACTTCAAGAAGAAAAAACACCAATCAAATCATACAATTCAGGGTTAATTTCTGTGTAAATAATGCCTCACAGATGTCTGATGTAATGAGCATCAACAATTCAGTCAGTTCAGATTTAGCTGGACCATATTCAGTAACGTTTGATTACTTTGCCACAAAATCAACAAAATGTATTGTGACACGAGCACAGGATGTTTATAATCAGTGGCCTTGAAAAGTCATGTCAACGCCTAATCAATGAGGTTAAACAGACAATTCATTTAGATTTGTAGATTATTGCCATTATTTACATCCATGGCTAACATAATTTCAAGTTGTACAAAATAATCTTCACCTCATGATCAAACTGTCCTTCTCAATTCAAAAACCCACTTCTTCAAATGATAACCTCAGACTAGAGTCATACTGTAAAGCAGTTCTGTCACTGAGACCCACTGTATATGTTATCAAAAACGTCACAGTGACTATATGTTGCCTGGCAACAAAACTGGTTTCCAAAAGTAGGTTAACAAAATGCAACATGAGAGTCATAATTTAGGCAACAATGCTAGTTATGGGCACTTCAACTACCGTAGACTAAAGGCTCTTGGTGCATTGAGATGTTGAGATGTTTTTTTTGCCCCAAGTTGAGCCTCCTAGGCAGAGAGGCCTGTTGAGCTGTGCACAAATCCCTCCTCCAAAGCAGGCTCTAACCGCAACCCAACCGTGGCCCCAGTGCTAAGCTTGACTGTTAGAGCTTGTGGTATTGTACACAGCTTAAGAGTAAGCAATTGCTTAGAAGGCTCATTTCAGGGGGAAAATGTCCTAAAATGTGCTTCCAGAGCTCAATGTGGGTCAAGAAAGACTGTCAAAGCCTTAAATACAGCAACTCTAAGAACAAGCCAACAGTATGGGCTTGTCACACTTCATCAAAAAGATGTGGTTTTGAAGAAGCTTTAGAAACTCCTGACTGTCCGCCTCTTCAGTTCTTTACTGTATAGGTGTGACTGGCAGTCAAACAGGTTTTGAATCAACACAATCAGTCGGTCCTGTCAAGAATATCTCTGTGGCAGCCAGGGTTATCTCTACAGCTGTAATTATAGGAAAAAACAAACAAAATCCTGTTTCGCCAAAGTTTTCTTTTCTCACTGCTTACCCTTCTCAGCTGAGGCACTTTTGGTGTGTGAGACCCATCACAGCGTTGTGCTTGCTTTTTTATTTTAACCTTTGTTTTCACTCTCCCTGTCCTCTGTACCCAACCTGCTTACCTCCTCTCCTCTGTCTCCTCCTTTTTGTGATCACAATATATGATAAAGACCTTTCCCCTTCTTTTTCTCCAGCTCTCTGTCCTCCTTTCCCCTCCATGTCTTGACGCTTCAACAGGACCTCCTACTGCTGCTGTAGTGTCAGCCGTGAATGCCCTACGCCCTGCTGGGGTTGGGGGACGGCTTGCCTTCGTAGCCGTACAGGAAAGTGGCCACGATGACCAACATGGCCCCCAGGAAGAACACGCTATGGATGACAGCAGACAACACAGTCAGCTAGAGAAATTGTGATTATGAGAAAAAAATTACAAATCTACAAGAGAGACAGGTAGTGACAGTTTCCTCTACCCAGTGGGGTCGAAGTCCTGTAGCCAGAAGTACGAAATGAGAGTTGACAGGATGATGGAGAGCGATGTAGCAAAGCCCTTGAGGATGTTGTCTGCATACTTGATGACCGCTGCTATGACCAGACCACCCAGCGCCTGGAGAAACAACAAACACACGGACACAGATGGACGAGGCATGACCTGTACGAGCCGACAGGGAGTCTGATGCACGAAATAAAGAGCCTGTTAGCCCAAAGGCTTGATAATGTATTTGACAGTTCTGGTGGAAAGCACATATTAAATCACTGGCAGCGGAGTGAGCGTTACCTGCAGCGCTACGACAATCCAGGTGACGGTGCTGTATCCCTGGAACATTCCTGACTCCTTCACCCGCTCTCCGTCGTAGGCAAGCATCCCAAAGAGGCCAAACACCAGGCCAAACATCCCTGGAAACACACACACATATAAGTCAATGAGTAAGCAAAAGATCTTTCCAAAGATCTGATCAGAACGATTCCAGTTCAGTTAAAGAGAGAAACTCAGACAGTACCAAGAATACTGGGAATACAGAGACAAGAGGAAAACAGAGACTGAAAGTAAAAAACAAACACACACAGGCACGAACTGTCGGAAGCTAGCTAGCTTACAGCTAATGTCTGTACAGCTGGTACATTGGCGGTTTGTGGCGAATAAACACAGACTGCTAACATGCTCACAATGAGAATGCTAACATGTTGATGTTTAGCAGGTATAATGTTTGTCATTTTCACCATCTTAGTTCAGTATGTTAGCACGCTAACATTTGTCAGCGCTTTAGTCCTGCCCCTGGCAAAGAAATAGTCAGGGACATAACCGTAAATTGTCGATTTTAGACATTGCTGTTGGTACAGAATAAACAAATGAGATATAACGTGTTAACTTGAGTTTGGTGCTGGAAGTCAGATTTTGTTACTTTTGGACAGAGCTAGGCTAGCTGTTCAGTGACTTAAACAATAAGGCATATTCCTAAATTCCTTAATTTCACATTTTGTTGCATCACTTTCACTACTACTAACAAGAACAACAACAACAATAAAAACAAAACAAAAAAAACACCGCATTTTCTGCACGGCTCGTTTCAGATCTAGGTTCCAACATTTTATGCAGGTAAAAAAGCTCCAAGCTCACACCAGAAATCGCAGGAGACTTAACACATACCTCACACGCTCCAGGGTAAAAATAAACTAGACAGGAACATTCATCTTAACAGAAACATATCGGAGGTAAAAAGCCCATCTGGCTCTCTCTGTGCTAGGAAGAAAGGAAACTGTGAGCACACAAGAGATCGCTTCAGGGACATTGAGGTAGTGCCTTTTTCAAGCTGTTTTCAACAACAACGCAACATTATTCCTCTGTTGATGGACGGGCATTGATCAAATATCATTTGTGAGTGTCTTGAATTACATTTTATATGTAAGAATAGCTGGTGTAAGACTGACTGGGCATTTGGTTGATTTGAATAATGAATACTGACCTAGCTGGATGTTGCGGACCCAGACGCTCTGTTTACTCTCCTTTAGAATCTTCTCAAAGTAGACACCAGCGAACCCACTGGAGCAGCATGCCACGAGAACCGCTGCCACGCCGACAAACTGGGAGCCTGGGGAGACGGCCTCCTTCTGTGGGCCCGCTGCAGACTCAGAAGGCCACTGCAAACACAAGAGAAACACTTGGATTACAATAAACCTTGAGCGTGACCTTGAAGAGTAGTTTGATGAAAAATATCTTTCAACTGTATTCTGCAGTTTTCCTCAGCAGACGGAGATAATTCAGTTGTCATCACATGACATCTGATGACAGAATTCATCCCATGAGCTATCTGCTAAAAGCAAACTCCATCCCCAGAGGAAGGCTCCAAGATGTGGTTGAAAGCTAGTAAGTGTACCTTAAGTTATATATGAAACCTCTTGGTTTAGAGGTTAAACATCTGAAGTCACAGTGAGGAAAAAGTTGAGAAAGAATATAAATATTCTGGAACAACAGAACTCCAGTCATCTGTGTGTTTTTTAAGAGCTGATTAAACAGATGGCCTTACCAAATAAAATACCAGCACTCGACCTCGTCTAAACTGACAACTTGTTTTTACACTCTTTTGTACGGGTGCTGGCAGGCAGATTTTGTTACTTTTGGACAGAGCCAGGCTAGCTGTTTTCAGTCTTTATGCTAAGCTAAGCTAATCTTTTGCTAGCCATAGCCTAATATTTAAAAAGGGACAGATTTGAGAGTGGCATCCATTTTCTTATTTAGCTCTAAGCAAAACAGCGAATGAGCATATTTCCCAAGATGTAGCACTTTCTTTGAGCACTGCAACAGTAAACAGCACTACATACGGTCAGTGTGTCACGAGAAGAGGATGTTAAACATAACTTGTCAGCGCTAACTGTCAAAAGAAGCAGTCCTGTTATCATAAAAACTCAAATGTCTATCTGAACACAGTCAATTCATTCAAAGGCATCGTCGCAACTTTGCCAAGTTGTAAAAATGCTGCACAGTGTGGGATCCAGCGTTATGTGCTGCAGTAAGCTGGAAAATGGGTGTGAATGCAAAAAACTAAAGATGATCTCTGATTGTGCAAAGTAAGCAAAGTATTGTACCTACTGCACTTCTTCTTTGGATGAAAACACACAATATGAGAAAAGGTCTGAGTCTTCCTTTGCTAAAGATAATTGCAATAAAGGTAACAAGTAGCTGTTTTTCTTCCACCTCTATACCTACACCAAAACAAAACCTGCTGAGTGAGAACTAACAGCATAAACCTTTTCAAAATGAGAAATTTCACTAATGCAAAACAGGGCCAATAATTTATTCGCAGATTCATGCTGGCTTTTTGGCTCGTTTGTTTGTGGGTGATGCTGTTTGCAAAAAGAATAGTTGCTATGGCTGTGTGGGAATACACTTGATGTGATGATCTGTTGTTTGAGGCTTCGGGAGGTGTCTTGGATAAACTCCCGTCACATCGGAACAGTTTAGGAGTCAATGTTTCTACCTGTCGACTCCTGTAGATTTGTGGAGGTCTATCTTCATGTCCTCCTCCTCCGCCGTGCTTCCGTGTTACTGCTCAGCCAGCATTAAGATCACGTACGGTGTAATGCTGCCTGGCATTTTCTTTGTTTTGCCAAGAAGGAAGAGGAGGTGATATCACAACAGTCTTTCCTTTTTTGACACTTCATCATCCATCAGCACATCCCTCGTAACAACTGGTAGCCAACATTTATTCAATATTCCAGTTCAGGCCTCATTATTTTGTTGTATTTATTTAAGATTTATATAGCCACGGAACTCCCACTGAGATTAAGAGTTTCTTTTCTTTATCTCGCCACTAGAAGAAATCACACAATAATTAAAACTAGAAAGAGGCACACTTCCAATACACAGCTGAGTAAATGCTTAATTAGACAAACTGATACCTACAGAGTTGGCCACAATCACTTTCTTCTTAGATTTAACGGCACTGACAAGATGCATTTTCTAAAGTCTGCCGAGAATGACCACAGCAAGGGAGTTTACAAGGGAGTCATTGGCTGGGATTTCAAAAAATTGCCTATTTCACCTCCTGAATGTGTTCAATTCAAGTAAAGATTACCCACAAATCTGTTTCCCGCTCCACAGTCGGGAATCGGAAAGAAAGGTTCCACTAGCAAAATCTGGAAACTGCTGAGCTCTCTATTGAAGGAACTGTTTTATTAAAATATACACAACAGGATTTACTGAACAGATCATGTCTCTGAAACCAGTAAAGATGCTCTATTCAAACACAGCTGCTCTGAGAATGAAACACTTGAAGAACTGATAGAAAGTGTGAACATTTCTTCAACTTAACTCAAGTCAACCATTCACAGAAAGAGTATAGATTTGCAGATATTTCAAGATGATGAAGTAAAGAAAAAAACACTACTATTATTCCAGTGAATAACGAAGTGAAAACAAAATGGCAATACAGTCTGATTATCAGCTATGAGAAAATGTCCCAATAATCTTGATTATGTGTTGGTATGCAGCTATTACCATTTCTTTTACAATACAATGTTCTGCTTTAACAATGTTGAACACTCTTTTTTTAGCACCAGCAGAGATTTGTTAACTCTTATCATGTCTCCTATCAACAATGAATAATCCTTCATAGTTTATACCAATCCATTTACATGGACTATTATGATTATTAGTGGAATTAAAAGCACCCAGGTGTTTCTATGTGCTCAAAATCTCTATTAGAAACACAACGAGGCCTATTTCTACAGATGGTGAACAGCGTGATTTCCATTTCTACAAATAGTAAATAGACATGAAGCTGTACCAGACCTGCACGAGAGCCACTCCAGCCATAAGAATCAGCAATGAGAGCCACTGGTAGACGCCCAGCCTGCGGCCCAGCATGGACACGGAGAACAGAGCTGTGGTTAGGATCTTCAGCTGGTATGTCACCTGGTGGGGACAACGTGGGAATACTGTAAACAATCCACGAACGAGGACGTGCTAATTGCCAAAAAGGCTCAGAAAGACACATCATCTCCTGTGCGTGTTACACTGAGTCATGCTGCGAGGCTCCAACCCCAACCTGCCCTCTGCTGTACCTGGTATGTGGCTGCGTCCAGGTTGGACAAGGCAATGTACAGCAGGTTGTTCTGCAATGTGTAGATTCCCGAGGGAATCGCCAGCTTCAATGTTTCTATGGGTTTGTGGACAATTTCCTGACGCAGGACGCTGTTCAGAGCTCGCATGCTGTAACCTGACAATGAAATCAATCAAGTTAGACCACCAGACAAGTAGAAATTCAATTTGATCAAGTCTGTCAGCTTTGGCGCAATGTTATAAATCTAAAATGAGCTGTAGAATATGTATTTTCATACAAAAGCAACGACGACAATGTTTGGAAAGATTTCATTTCCTTGTTTTTGATAAGCTTGTAGTAAAAGTGGTTGGTAGTAAAACTTCTTAAGTGATAATAGTTTGAAAGTAATGCTCTTTTCAGTGATCAGTTCTGTCATTTACTGTTCAAAAAGGACAAAGATGAGCTGATTCCAGCTTTTCAAATGTGCTTTTCTCTGTTTTATATAAACATTAATGCAATTTTCAGGGTGTTGGGCTGTTGCTTAGACAAAACAAGCAATTAGAAAACACTGTGGGCCATTTCCAACCATTTTCTTACATGTTATAGACCTTACAATGAATCAACATTAAGATTAATATAATATAATGAAAATAATGGGTCAGTGGCAGCCCTACCAATGATTATGGTGATATGCATTGTGTTAAGGTGTACTCACTGTGCTCCTTGAAGACGAGCAACACACAGGTGAGGATCTTCATGACCTCGGCCACCACCACAGCTGAGGAGGCCAGGTACCGCGGGCCCTCGGCCTGCAGGGTGCGGGAGTACCGCATGGTGAGCACCAGGGAGGTGGTCTGGAACACCAGCACGCCCAGAGAGAGGTACTTCAGCTGGGATGAGGCCATGACAACTGGTCGGTCGGAGGCTGGACGCAGAAAAGGGGGAAAGTATGAGTAGTTATGATTGTAATTATTGTTAGGAGATAAATAAAGAAGCACAGTGACGAGCGGAAGAAGACTTTTAGGAAAAAAAGGGAAAAAAAGGGTTTTACTCACAGAGCAGCAAACTGACAGAGTGGCTCTCACCTTTCTGCCTTTCCTTCAATGGCGCAACCTCACTGACGTAGATATTCGTCTTTACATAAAATAACCCCCTGTTTGGGGTTTAAACCTCGGGTCCGGGCTCTGCAGCTCTCTCTGTCAGGTACTGGAGGCTCAACCCAGCTGTCAAAACAGCAGCACTTCAAGTTCTGGCGTCCATTGGCCCGCACTGGATATCCACCGTCTGCTGATAACTGCACGTTATCTTATCAGGGTTTCCACACCGACTGTCCCACCATTACGTGCCATTACGGTTCAACTGACCGTCAGCGGAAATAGTAAATTATACAGAGAAAGTGTAGAGAAGGAAACAATCTCATGCATGCAAGATCCTGGACGACTTCCGTGTACAGATTTCTTCCTCGTGTTTGCGTCCAGGCTTCCTGTGCGATCCAACGCCCCCTGCTGGACTGGTGACGAACCGCATCCCTCTTTTTGTTTTAAAGTCTAAAATGAAGCGTGAATTCGTGACTTCAAAGTACTTATTTTACATAACTAATAGTGGAATAACAAACTACACTTTTCCACCTAAAGTAAAGTCACGCCAAATAATTATTCTTTAATGAAAACAGTTCATTGAACATCCAGGAGCAAATAGTGAAAAATAGCATCTCAGTGTGTCAAGTTATTCAAGGAAAACCCAGAAATGTTTAAATGTTTAATGGTACAAAAGGCCCCAAGGTGTGTCTCTGTCTGGAGCATAGTGTTTCTATACATGAATGTAGTAATGCATATTGTTATATTAAAAAGTACAAAGAGTTGTTTGAGTATAATGTATTGATGGAATCAAGTATCTGTCCTTAATGGTTTATACTTTAAAGAAATTTCATATTTCCAGGTACTCTTTCAGCAGCGTGATGAAAAGAACATCTCTAAGTCTGAACCACTGGCATCTGTTTAAATTCTATACTCATAATTTTCCATGTAAAACCATTCTATCTATAAATCATATATACATACATATTTACATCAGCACTGTGTCTGGACCTGTTGACAAAAACACTGTATATTTCAAAGAAGACACAAGTGCAAAAATCTATAAAGATCTGGGCTTTATTTAAGTAAGCACATTTGGTAGATCATTTGGTTTTTTGAAACATATTTCATCATCAGTTTTAGTTCTTCTACCTTATACAAACTACTTCATATGACATGTATGTTATAGGCTATTTGGTTAACAGAGGAAAGTACAATAAAAAAACATTTTATATACAGAACATAGACACATAGCCTTACATATGAACGGGAACTGACATGCTCTATTCTAAATAAAAATACTGACTGACACCTCAATGTACAGTACTTGTGTTTTGTGAAACTGTAGGGGCATCATGACACAGAAAGAAGCACTGAAGCGTCAGGCACAGGGGATATTGATGAAACATGAGTCATTTGGTTTGTTCACGCAGGCACTCACAGTAGTAATTCAAACCAAAACAACATTTCTTGGTATCGGGTGTGCTTAACATACAATTTTTACCAGATCACAACACTAACTGAAACGAGCGCAACAACAGAGAATAACTTTGATACGATGATCGTTTTTGGCAGAAAAGAAATATTTTGGTCTTTAAGAGACATTGATGTTCCTTTTCGACGTTTCAAAAAATAAAAACAGTGAATGATTGTCTGTGTTTACAGAGCAGTCACGCAACGCTATGATCAACATCAACTTTAACAAGGAAGACAAAAAATACTTTTTTTATTAAACCGTACTCACCTCCAGACTTGGTTTTTGAATCATGAGAATCAAAAAGGTGCTCAGATACACTGATTGTAGTTAAGCAAAAGGCAAAACTGGTTAAATGATTTTGGAAGCGAAAACATTTAGCAAGAGGCAGTTTAAAAGGTAATAACGGGCAACTCTATAACATTCAGAATCATTTAAGAAGTGTGAACAGAATTCATATAAAAAAAACATAAACAGACATTTAAAAAAGTCAACGCAAATGTTGGCGGCAAATCGAGCTCAGTAATAACAAGCAGAATGTGCTGTAAGTCTATGTACATTTCATCATACAACATACTAGAACTAATGTATGTATTTGCATAAAGTTTGTCAAGCCTCTGAATGAATCCCTCATCAACACATGAAGTATAGTGGCACCGTCTGCGGCTAGAAATGATATAACTGCATCCAAACAAACTGATTTGGTTATCAAATCAACTCTTTGCTATTTCTGTAACAGTAACTGCCCTCAAAACATGTAATACACTGTGTTCTCACTGCACGTATAGCATGCAAGTAAAAACTGCATTTATTGAAGCTTCTGTGTATTCAAACAGGTAATGTTTGATGGGAAACACTAATATCTATCTAATGAATATGTAATCAATGCAGTAAATACATTTAAGTGGTTTGTACAAGTGTAGAGCCATTTAGTAACAAGATACAGCTGTGTGCATTTTCTATATCATCTGTAATTTCCTCTGCATTTGTTTTTCTAGTCATGCAACAGCATTTTATAAAACTCCCCCTTTAGCACATAAAAAAATAATGCATGAACCAAAAACCCATAAGGCAACAACTAGGTAGTTTTGCTGAATTAAAGCATCAAATGAATGTGAACCATCTTATTAAAAAGGTAGAGTAAATGGTTTCGACAAGGAGTTAGTATTGGCAGGCTTATCACATTAAACATCAAATAAGGATAGCATATAGCAAAACGAAATGACAATGTCCTCCACAACAGACAATATCAATGCAGAGCGTCCACTGCCCTGTCTCAGTGTCCATCTCAACAGTCTGGTTTTCTGATGCAATATCATCCGGCTGCCATCTGGTCGGCATTTCCTTGATCATCCCTCAATGAACAGTTTGTGTTTGGGAGCCAAAGGCTGAAAAGAAAAGTCTAGAATTTGCCAAATGAGAGCGGAGGATGCTCAGCTGGGATCGGAGGAACCACAAGGAAAACTGATTTTAGCTCAGAACAGACAGCTAACTCCAGACTTTTTGGTATTGAGAGCTTCTGATTTCTAGCTGATAATACTCTGATGTTTTAGAAACTATACACACAGCTTTCTTAAGTGCAAACAGGGGAAGAAAACATAAAAGGGAGGTGACTGATTATCATAATGAAGAACAAACAAAGAGAAGTAATGAGAGAAGTGAGAAAAGCATTGTATGAGTTATTTTGTGTTGTCATTTAACTACACAGAACCCAAAAGTCTGTTTATGCTTTTCTCTGGTCGGCCTAAGCAAACACCTGCATGTTTCCGAGTTGAGGCTGTTGAGAGGACTGCTGCATCTGTTGCGACTGCGGCTGCAGTTGCACCTGCTCTGGAATGTGTGTGTGGTGTGAAGACGGCAGTGCATGGTGGGGGTTCCCCAGAGGGGTGGGGCTGGTGGTGACGTCAGACCAGTCCGAGTTGGAGTGTGGCGAAGAGGACGACCAAGGGTCTGGGGACTCGGGCGAAGGGGTGAGATATGGATGCTCGCTGGGTGGATGGGCAGAGTGGCCGGGGGTGGTGCCCTCTGAGCCAGCAGTGGTGTAACTGTGCTGGGAGGGCGGTGTGGGGTACTTATCTACGGGGCTCTGCATGGGGGGATAGGAGGGCAACGGCCGAGACTGGCCCTCGATACCACCATGGCCTCCATGGCTGACGGTGTGGGGGTGCTGCATGGTGTGGGAGAGCCCGTGGGCCATGCTCATCTGCTCGGGCATCTGGTACATCATACTCTGGGAGCAGTGAAGGTGGCCTGGACCCTGCTGGGAGTGACCCTGACTCTGGTTCTGCCCCTGGGACTGTGTGACCTGTACCTGCCCCGGCTGAGGCTGCTTCAGCATGGCCTGGCCTCCTCCAGGAGCCATCATTTGGAACGTGACAATGGGCGGCAGCTGCTCTCTGCTCATGGTGACATTCATGGGAGTCAGCATCGGGCCCTGGCTGCGGTGTTGGCCCATGCCAGGGTGAGATCCCCTCATCTGGTGTGGTACAAGGCCAAACATGTGGCCGCTGTAGCCGTGCTTGGTCATGCCCACCCAGCCCTGCTGCTGTCCCAGCATGTGGCTGACGGGTGGCAGCATTGGTCTGGAGGTCGGGCTGCTCAGGACGGGAGGAGAGTTTGCTGTGGTGGAGACGGCTCTGGACACGTCGCCTGTGTACGAGTGTGGCGATTCCAGGGAGTCAACGGGTGACATGGTGACAGAGCTCTCTGGAAGTCCTCCTGCTGCCTTGACGCCATTCGCGGTCACTCCTCCTGTACCTCCTCCACTTCCTCCTCCAACTCCAGCACCCACACCCGGACCCTCTCCTCCAGCGGGCTTCTTTCTTCTCTTCGCCTTCATGTCTTTCAGCTCCTTAGCTCCCCCACCAACACCCCCCACCTTCGCTCCGCCCCTCCTGCTCTTCTTTCCCTGCGGCCCGGGGCGCATGCCAATGAAGCCTGCTCCGTTGGCCCCACACATAACAGAGGAGTTTCCTCCTCCACCCATGTGGTTAGGCCCATTGTGTGGACTGTGAACCAAATTGTACTGGTCCAGCAAACGCACAATGTCATGGTGCATTCGCTCTTGCGCCGTGTCGCGAGGCAGCCGATCCAGGTGATCGGTGATGTCGCGGTTGGAGTAGTGGTCGAGGAGAACCTGAGCCGCCTCAAAGCTGCCTTCTCTGGCTGCAAGAAACAGCGGGGTCTCCTCCTGATGGAAACAGCAATGATTAACACGTGTAACACACACTGAAAAATGTCAAATTTAATAAGAACATATCATATTGAATCCACACAGTTTAGATTCAGTAAAGTAACAAAGTTAATAATGTTTTACTGTACTTATATATACTGTATATCTTTTAGATTTGTACTCAGATTATCTTTCTGACTACTTTTACTTCTATTCTATTCTAATCTAAAACGGTTTGCGAGACGTGCAAACCAACTGAGTATGGTTCTTGATAAACTATGTAGATTACATACAACTTTTTACATGATATGATTGATTACTGACACTTGGGTGACTTTAACTTTTACCTCAGTCATTTGCAGTAACGAACCTTTATTTACATTGTTATTACTGTTACACCACTGTATATATAGTATTCATAATTAACACACAAACTAAGGAACAATGGTTCATTATAGCATAAATGAAAACACAAGAACCAACCTTATTGTCTTGCATGTCGCGGTTGGCTCCATTCTTCAAAAGCACAAGAGTTGCCTCCACATTATTAACTGCAGCTGCCCAGTGCAGAGCAGATTTGCCTGAAAGGGTGGGATGGTGAGAAACAAAACCAAAGAAGAACATCCATGTTAACCAGAATGAAAATATTACAATTTAGAGGCCGTTATTTCTGTTACAGTCCATTCAACTATTTTTCTGTTGCTAATCAGAGCTCTTCAAGTCCTCAGTGTTACTATCTAAATAGATTTGGGACTGAAGTAAGCATTACACCATTTTTACAGCGTTTGCTAACATCAACACTTCAGATTTGCATGGATGGATCTAATCTGGAAGCTTGTCCTGCTTACATACTAGCGTGATTCCTCATGCTAAACCTGCACTTTCAATACGAGCAAAATTGTAATCCAAATAACTTCCATTTCATAGGAAGAGTAAATATTTAAAAAAGGTTTGCTGACCGTGGTCGTCTACAGCGTTGATGTCAGCATGGCAGTGGATCAGCTCTTCCACCATGCCCTCCACAGCAAGCCTGGCTGCCAGGATCAGTGGAGTAGTGCCATCATTCATCCGACCATCCAGTTCTGTTGCACGATTACGGATCAGAATCTGAGACAACACAAAGACACAAACAGATGAGATATGATGAACTATACATGACAGACCATAGTCATGCAGATTTCAGAACTTAGGAATAGGAATTACCTTCACCTTTGTGTATGATTACAGTTAAATTAGTGACTACAATGGTGGAATTGGTGTCAGTCAAAACCTAACAAATGAAAACATTTAATTTTAAATTCACCTCAAGCTTATAGGCGCTTCTGATCTAACAGTTGTCTCACCTGGAAGACTCCCTGGGCATCAGCCGCCACGGCAGCATGCAGCGGAGTTCTGCCCATGTTGTCATGAGCGTTGGGATCAGCTCCAGCGTCCAGCAGTCTCTTAGCTGCATCAGCCCTGGCGTAGCGGGCAGCCAGGTGGAGTGCCGTTTCTCCTGTACGGTCAGTCTGAGCCATCAAAGAAGCACCCTGAGTGATCAGGTCTGAAATGACACTTGGTCCTGGTTCATCTCCTCCACTCTCTTCCTCCTCTTCTCCGTGCAGGCTGCAGTCCGGGCCTCCACCATTACGCAGCGATGCCAACATCAGTGGGGTGAAGCCATCTGAGAGTGGAGAAATTCATTATTAAAGAAATTATTGAAAAGGAATCAGAGTTAAGAAGTTAAGAAGTATCTTTTTCTCACCAGGTCCCTTGACATTAACATCCAGACAGTCAGCATCCAGGTCAGCCTGTGGCGGAGTGAGGGTGATGTCAGCGGCCTTGCGATGCTGCAGGGTCCACTCCCTTCGGTCAACAGCTCCATCCATAGCGATGGGCAGCAAGGGTTTGTCTTCAGTCTGGAAAAAAGCAAGATAACTTGAAGCAACAATCACAACAACCAAAAACCTTTCGTCTTGTTCCAAACATTTCTTTCAATCTACTCAAATCCATCAGCCTTATTTGGACCATTCCTTTTTTCTTTCTCAATTCACTTACTCTTGCTTTCTTGGATGGGACCTCGTTGTCCAGCCATCTCTGACTCTGACCTCCATCAATCATGGCTCCATCCTGGGTCTTAAAATTCCTGATGTGAGGAAAAAGAGCTCAAATTTAAGCAACAGTAACATTTTGTTCTGCTTATATTTATTCCAAGACACATGCTATGTTTCAGCTATGCTCTGTTTCATACTCAATAAACCACCAACATTGATCAGTGGGAGCTGGCCAGTACAACCACAGTCTTCTGCTAAAGCCTTTGAGCTGTTAACATACAGTATCTTTCACAAAGGTTTCTTAACAGGGATTTTTGTTCACTTTCTCTGCCCATATTTCCACCAGATCATCTGAGAAACCCTACATTTTACCCAGTATTGTTGTGATCATGTTTTAAATACTCTATAACACAAGCTGTTTATGTGTATACCCACTCACTTCATGTCAAAGTCATCCTGTCCAACAGGCTCTCTCCTCTTGTCATTTTTATTGGCCATGAAGCCTTCAGGCAGCCACAGGACACCGTGTTTATGCTTCCTCTTGGCTGCTAGCACCCCCAGCACCAGCATCAGCAGAAGAATAACCACTGCCACTCCAACCAGGTACATCAAATACTGAGTTTCAATTATAACTGGGACACCTGGAGGACCCGGGGAAAAGTCTAAATCAAACAAATCAGTTAAATTCCATTCATTGTTCTTTGACCGGCCCACTTACTTGTAACAGATATTAGAGGGTAAGGCACTTCAGCCTTGATGTGTGCTGCTACAATGAAGGACGCAGCCTCATCAGTGTTGGATAAACAGTTGTCAGAGGTCTGGGTACATTCACGGTTATCCATTTTCAGGTGCACCTCAGATCTGCACAGACAAACATGTGAAAATACAGAGATAGTTAATGACACACAGTTAATTGGTGATTAATTTCAAGGGTATTATATACGAGCTAGAAAGAAAAGAAATTATGTGAGTATCCCATCAAACTATTCTTACCCAATAACCTCCTTCTGCAACTCCCGCTTGCTTTTGCTGCTCTGTGCATGTTGTCCGCGCTTCTCGTCAGGCCCATAGTAAGGGTACACCATAGGTTTTTTATCTTTATCCATCTCCACCTGCAGGTTGGTGTGCAGCAGGGCTCCCAGGAAGCGCAAGAAACCCCTTAAGTCTCCAAGCAGCTCCTCAGGCTGCAGCCGGACCACGATAATCAGTATGCCATTCGCCACTTTGGCTGGAGTGTGGTCAGAACAATCCAGGCCGTCCCATCCACAAGCCTCCGTGTAGCAGCTCTGGTCACAGATGTTGTTACCGTAGTGGTCTGCGCAGTACTTGTCATACCTGAAAATACACAGTACAGGGAAGATGGGTGTTTGGTGATTTGGCTTCAAATATGTTTTTTGGACTTTATAGGTAACTGCAACATCAATGATAAAATAAAAAGGAGGGTCACATACTTGCAGGGGGCCGGTGGGGTCTCCTGGCACTCAAAGCTGTCAAAGAGGCACTCAGAGTTGTCACACTCCTTATCACAACGTCCATTCTTAAAGCGATCCCAGCAGAGTAAATTGTCGCTACACTTAGCCCACGGCTGCGTCCAGTTGAGCAAGCAGTCTCCTCCATCCCACTGACACTCATAGTTGTTGCAGTGATCATCACACACTTTATCCCCTGAACGCCTCTCACACTGCAGATCGGGGCATTTTGAAATGTTTGGTTTGGTTAAATTGTTTTCGCAGTATTGTCCGGAGAAGAGCACGGGACAACAGCAGATGAACTGGTATGGGTTGGATGAGTCTTTGATGCAGGTTCCTCCGTTTTGGCAGGTCCATGGACATTTTAGTTCATTCTCACAGTGTGGCCCACTGAAGCCTGGCTGGCACTGGCAGGACAGGTGGCCAACTGATGACTCCACACAGTGCCCACCATTATGGCAACGTAGCTTTTCACAACTGTAGCCTTCGATTTCGCCACAGTTGAACCCAGTAAAGCCCTAAAAAGCATAACATGTTGTTGAAGTGTGATAGTAATATAGTCATTTTAAAAGTTAGGCTTGGTTACACAATTGGAAATGGCCAATAAAACTTTAATTTTAATTTAATGAAACAAACTACTTTAACTAATGTAGATCTAAGTTCTCCTACAAATCTGCAGCTTGTCTACTATACCTGAGCCATGGTGTGGCCCTCTGAAGCAAGCATGAGATTAAGAAAGGGAGCAAGAGGTTAGTAGAGAGAAAAACAAGCCTTTAGTTGGGAAAACATTGATGTTCTAGTGTGAGAGCAAAAGAAAAGAAATATCACCTGTCCACTTTTCTAATCTTCTGAAATCACATTGTATATTTATATACAATTAATATCTTATTTACTGTGACAGATTAATAAAATAGATATATTATCTTCTAAGACTCTAACCCTAACCCAAATTTATCAAAGTCTACATTTCATGGGCTGAAACACGTCATTTACTGTTTCAAATGAACGCTAAACCTGCGAGACCAATGCTGACATAGAGTTGACAGGTTGGGACTTATATATAAAAAATACTATGCATATACACAGCATGAAAGACTGACAAACACAACAATATTAATCAAGGCCTTAATATAGAAACAATGGAAGTATAACGTTACACTGCAAAGTCTGTTTGCACTGAGAAATTTATGGAAATGGTGCTCAGGGAGAAAGCGTAAAAGAGAAGAATCGACTGAAACCATGTTATCTTATGATGCCAGAAAAGGGCTGACATTAAAGAAACGTACAGGTAAACAGGAGCAGGTGTAGCCATGTACTGAGCTCATGTTCATAGAGCAGATGGCACCGTTGTGGCAGGGTTTCGACAGACACAGATCCACCATGGACTCACAATGACGACCTGGAGAAACCAGGCGAGGGAAAAGAGAAAGTTATGCAGGAAATAAGTAATATTTAACCACTGAAATATGTTAATTAATAGTTGAATTAATTAATTAAGATATGACTAAATAAGGTGCTGCTATGTCCCTTTAAGCTGCTAATTTGAATGTACCAGTGTATCCGAGGCGACAGCGACACTGGTAATCGTTGACCAGCTGCACACAGTCGAGGCTGCCGGGGGCATGGCAGGGCTTAGACAGGCATTCGTTGAGATCCCCCTCACAGTGTTCCCCAACGAATCCCGGAGGGCAGGAGCACGTATAACGCCCCACACCATCCACACACTGTCCTCCATTCTTACAGCGAGGTTCCAAGGAGTCGGGCTTCGGGGCACAGTCATCCACATTCGTTTCACACTGGAGCCCTACAGAGAAGAGAACAGAGGGGTGTATCAAGTAAAGTAATAAACTTTTTTTAAGATCACCTTTTATGTGCTTTTAATATTAGTTTAGAGGCATTCAGGGGTAATTATTTAAGAGTTGTTTAATTTTGTATACAAAATACACCCAACACCCAACATTTCTTTCCCACAGTGAGAACAACTAAAGCAGCAGGGCTCACAGAGGATGGTTTACATTTGCTCCAACCAAACCAATGATTCAAATAAATGACATGCAAAAAAGGTTTATCTCTAACAAGAGAAGATTGTATTTCAGCCTAATTTTTTAAGTTAAAAGCTGCTTTATGAATGTCTAAAGGACAGCTTTTACTTTAATCCTTCTTTGTGTTTGGATCCATGTACATACATGTTATATGCAGACTTACCATGTGTTCCTGGTGGGCAGGCGCAGGTGAAGCGGTTGATGAGGTTAATGCAGGTTCCCCCATGGAGGCAGGGTCTAGAGTGGCATTCATCAACATCATATTCACAGTTCACCCCCTGGTAGCCTGGTTTGCACTGGAGCAATGAAACAAGAGACAGAGGTCAGGTCTTGGTGCACTTTGGGAATATTGCTACTAGTTTGGTATTAACATAAATGCTCTTTAAAACCTACAAACCATGCACACCTACACCTCCAACAAACGCATACATACACAAACAGCCGAGATTTTACTTACTATACACTCGTATGTGCCCTGATAGTCCTTGCATGTAGCTCCATTGCGACAAGGGTTTGACTTGCACTCATCTACCATCTCTTCACAGTGGCTGCCCATGTATCCTGGCTGGCACTGACACTGGTGGGAATTGCCCACATTCAGGCATCGCCCGGCGTTCTTGCACACATTTTCCACTTCCAGACCTACAGTAATTTGGTAAAGGCGCCACATATAATGAATTCAGAATGTGAACATATACAATTACTGCCCATTATAAGATTTTGTCTGAAGAAACTGTACGCAGGAAACAGTCATCTTTGTCAGGATACAGTGAACCACATTTAAATGGTAAGTTTGTTTAGATAGAAACTATCTCTTGACTGAAATTGATCATTACTGTATCAGGGATGATATTTGCGCTTATCCTAATTATAAAAAATGTGTTGTTGAGATAACAACACTACAGGAAATTCTTCCTCACTGTTCATGGCAGCATATTTCTGGCAGGACATGTTGGGGACATCACAGTATGGGCCGTTCCATCCCGCTAGACAGTGGCAGGTCCAGGAGGTTGCCGTCTGAGAGCAGGAGCCGCCGTTGTGACAGCGTACCTGGTTACACAGGTTCACAAAGTTCTGCACACACAAAAGAAAGGAGAGAGAGAGAGAGTTAAAGTTGTCTCTAAATGTGTGTGTGGACCATTTCTTCTACTTTGGTTAATTGCTTTTATAGAGCAAAATTATACTCACTCAATATAACACTCTATACTTAGACCATTGGTTCTTAAGTTGTAAACATTAGCAAATGTTAAACAGCTTCTTTTTTTTTTTTACGGCTCAGCTTACACGTTACCTGCAGACCCACTCTTGCAGTGACACTTTACCTGGCAGTTCTGTCCATTGTATCCTATGGGGCATGTGCAGCGGTAGGTTCCCAGGCCATCAGTGCAGGTGCCTCCATTCTTACAGGGCTGAGAGTCGCACTCATTCTGCTCATATTCACAGAATGTCCCGTAAAAACCGCGACGGCAATGGCAAGAGAAGGTGTTGATGTCGTCAATGCAACTACCATTGTTCAGGCAGGAGCTGGAGGAGAAGAGAAAAACAGAGTAGTGATTAATGAAAAACTTCTGTCTAGAGTGCTCAGACATTCTTTAAACGTATAAATAAAGTGCAATGAAATATATAAAACCTACTCAAGACATACGTCTTAATAAAGCACACAATCTGCAAACACTAAGTCCCCTCAAACCAAGCATTTTTGGAAAAAGTATATACATTTGTTTTTTTCTAGCCGTTCACCATCTTCTTTTAACCAAATTGGTTATTTGTTTTAGACATAATTATAATTTATTCCTTCAGGTCATTGCAGGAAATACAGTAAAATCATCCAGGAAGAATTAATCACAGGAAATATGAAGCTTGGTGATAAACTGGTTTTATAGTTTACCTCTCAGTACATTCAAGGATGTTGTGTTCACACAGGATTCCATCAAAGCCTGGTCGGCACTCGCACACAAAGCTGTTGACGTAGTCCCGGCAGATGGCACCGTTCCTGCACGGGTGACTGGCGCACTCGTCTACCTCAGTCTCACAGCTATCCCCTTCAAAACCCGGACGGCAGTCACAGGAGAAGCTCCCAACATCGTCCACACAGGAGCCTCCATTCAGGCATGGGTCTACAGATGGGAGAAGAAAGGCTTGACCATAAGCACAAATTTTATTTAACAAGCAGACACTGATATCAATGAACAATCCATCAACACTGTGGAAGAAATTGTTAAGAGTAGAAAATACCTTCCGGTGTTTTAACAAGTTTGTTTGTCTGAGACATTTTTACATGTGTACAGTCTTACAGCCATGTGTAACTCAATGTCTCTATGCTGCTTTCTACTGGGGCTTGGGATATCTCAAGTCTCCGATGATACGTCAAAGAATACTACACAGGCATTATACACAACCGTAATAAATGCAGAGTTCCATTGGGTGTGTACAGCCACGAATAGTGACTGAGTTTGTTGAAGTGAAACTCACTGGGTGAGCAGTCGTCAATGTCTGTCTGACAGTTGTGTCCGCTGTATCCATGTTGACATTTACACATGTAGCTGCCCTGGCTGTTAATGCAGCGGCCACCATTTTTGCAAGGGTTCTTTATGCATTCATTCACATCCTCCCTGCAGCGTGTACCTACACAATTGTGAACAAACAAACAAATACTAGTATAGTAATACATAATAACAGATATGATTTTGCTCTCAGATACACTGTCTCATAGTTTTCAACAACATCTCGCAGACACACATACCTTGCCAACCAGCAGGACATCGACAGATGTAAGAGGTGTAGTCTGCAGACGGACGACACACTCCTCCACTCTCACATGGATGAGAGGCACATGGAACCTGTTCCACCTCACAGTGTTTACCTATTTTGAAATTGCACACATTGATAACAAGTTGTGATAATCTTTGTGACAATGAGATTCAGGTGGCAGCTATAAAGACTGCAATCATGAGGTGAATATTCATATGGTGGAAGTGTGATATCACTAACCTGTGAATGGCGGACTACATTGGCAGGTGTAACTGTTTACTCCATCTTTGCAAATGCCTTGGTTCAGACAGGGCCCGGACGCACATTCATCTATGTTTTTTTCACAGTTCACACCTAATAAGGGAGGAGGGGTGATCCAAATATTTATTTATTTAGAACTCAGTGATGTTGCTGCCATTGCTTGCTAAGTAATAAACTCCTATGCTAAAAGTATAACAATAATTATTACCTCTGAATCCAGGTTGGCACTGACAGGTATAGCCATTATGTCGGTCAACACAGCTGCCACCATTTTGGCATGGACTGGGCTGGCACTCATCTTTTTCCTGCTCACAGTGTTGTCCCACCCAGCCAGCTTCACACTCACAACGGTACCTTTGCACAAAAGGAAGTTTAAAATCTGAAATTAGCCACATAGTAATAATAACAGCAGGTCCTCTTTGAGCTACCTGCAGCATCAGTTCCCACAGTTCAAGAATGACTATTACTTGGATTATTATATTATTATATACAAGTGGATGTACTGATGCTGCAGTTTTAATGGTGTCCAAATTTGGAAAGCAAGGGAGGCTGGAAGAACTTGTAGGGGCATCCACATCTGAATACAGTAAAGGGAAGCACTACTAAAATAAAACAACATGGGGAAAATGATTTGGCTGTTGGCCCAACAGTTTTTTTCCCCACTAACACTATATAACTGGTGTAGGCTAACCAATATTCAAGCTTTGGATTAGATAAGGAAAGAGGGATCCCACAACATAAAACTTTGGAGAAGTAGTATAAGATTAATGTACCCGTGATGCTGTTCAACACAGTCTCCGTGCACACAAGGCTGAGGAGCACAGTGGTCGGTCCCAGAGAGGCACAGAGGACCATGTGTGCTGGGTGGGCACAGGCAGTGGAACCCGTTGACCTTGTCCATGCAGGTTCCCCCACTCATACACGGGTTTGAGTTACACTCGTTGATCTCCACATCACATTTAACTCCTATTCGAGAGCAATTCAGAGGGAATTAGTTGTTTCAAAAGCACCCACTTGATTACTATGTTGATTTTAGTGCAATAAATATGTTTTTATTTTATCCTGCCTCATTTGAAAAACATTTAATTCTGGAAAAACATTCACTTTACTTATCTAGCTAAACATACCTGTATATCCTGGGGCGCACAGACATTTGTACTCGTTAATGCCATCCTGGCACTCTCCATACTCACAGGGGTTGCTGGCACAGTCATCTTCATTGATCTCACAGTTCACCCCTGAGTAGAAAAAATAAGACAATAACAAAAAGAAGTTCAAATGGAGTTACAACCATCAGGATATATATATAATTTTCTGACTGTCTGACTGTATAATGTTTGCTAAGATTTAAAAGTAGCACTTATAAAAGGTGGTTACAATCACCACCAGGGGGAGTAAGACTACATAAAAGTGGGTTTTTAGAAAGAAGTGAGAAATGTTAACAGAAACGTATACAGTTTTAATAGGGGGGGGGGCTACAAAGTGAAAACCAGACAGAGACAGAACAAGACACGTCAGAGGAGAGGAAGTGAAGGCATGAAACCAGAAAGTGAGACCTGACGCCAGTTTTGGTTAAGAGAGGACAGTACAGACTTCAGTACCAGGCGTCACTGGGATAAAACGTTCTGATCTGAGACTACTAATCCACAGAGCAATGTGGGGCAGCACTGCTCAACTCAGACTTGTGACTGCTACACATACATGCGCACTCTACACTTTACAGTATATCGAAAGCTTTACAGGAAGCACTAAATGTGGGGGATGGGGGTCATAACATTCAATTCTGTCACAACAAAACTCTCAAGACATTAATGTGATCTGTTAAACAGATTATTTAGAATCGCTCAGATAGAAATTCTTTCAAATAAGATTATGAAGAGCTATTTTACACTTCAGTGAATAGTGTTGTCAAAGTAGTATCGAAGGAACTAGAACTCATATGTTTTGGGTTCATAGTTCAGTCTGTTTGGTTATTGTAGCAACCAGATGTCAAGCAGAGCTGAGCTTTGTTTACAACCCTGCAAAAGAAGTGGCAGTGCACACTATTTTGGAGGATAAATAGGTTGAAACATCCCTCATACTAGCACTAGCTTGTCAGGCAGGTGAGACACTGATGAGAAAGCATTCATCTGTAGATCAATCACACCACCAACTCACACCAGTCTGCTGGATATTTCAGAGAGACTTGCTATTACCGTCTTTATTCTCACAAGTTTTTCTCAATGAACAATTCTGTCCACAAACATCTAATCACAGTTGTACAGCTGCTCGCATCATTTAGTGCCACAAGACACAAGACAAGAAGAAATTTGAATAAACTTGTCTCACGCTACAGGCAATGCATGTTGTAGCACACCAAGTACCTACCCATGGTTCCCGGAGGGCAGTTACACTGGTAGGCATTGACCAGGTCAATGCAGCGTCCTCGGTTTTGACAAGGGTTGCTGTGGCACTCCTGGACCTGGATATTACAGATGGAGCCTGTGTATCCCGGATCGCACTCACAAGAGAAGGTGGCGATGCCATCTTTACAAAAACCATGGTGACATGGCTCTGGTACACAGTCATTGATGTTCTCCTCACAAAGCAGGCCAGTGAAGCCTGGGGGAGGACATTTCTTATTAGAAAAATAACAAAAGCTATTGCATCATAGATCAAGGGATATTTCAGATTTCTTTTTGGGTTTAATGTAATGCAGTCTATCATTTCCCATGTTTTTCTAGCACAAAATCAATGCACAAATTAGAAGAAGGAGGACAATGTTGCTTCAACTTAACATACAATTATTCCCTTTTACCTTCTGCACATTCACAATCATATCCGTTGGGTCGGTCAATGCATTTGGCCCCATTTAAACAGGGTGTGCTGGAACACTCATCGATGTCTATCTGGCACATCTCACCACTGAAGCCTGAAAACACAGAAAAACATGATGAACATAGAAACAAACCAACAAGTAGGATTCATAAGCCAATTCATTTTCACTTTGATTGGATGGAAATCATTCAGAAAAACACAGACATAACGACATGTTTACCAACCTGCTGGACACTCGCAAACAAAGCGGCTGACCTGGTCCAGACATTTGCCCTGGTTGAGACAGGGGGAGCTGAGACACTCATTAACCTCTATCTCACAATGGGTCCCCTCGAATCCTGGATGCATGGCGAGAAACACGTTTTTATAATTTCTTTTTTAATCAAAAGTTACAAAGGCTACAGACTTTATGTTTAAATCCCCTTCCTTTGCAGTTTCTAAGCAGTCATTTTAACTTGGTGGTGGCATTAACTTCACAGAGGAAGCGTTTTCAGTCCTGTTTGTCTGTTTGTTAGACAAAAAAAACAACAACAAAGTCTAATGATAGTAATCATAATGATGATTTTTAGTAGATCCACATGTCAGATGTCACAATCAGATTCACATGCAAACTCCTTTTTCCTAACTGCAAAAGATGGATACAAAGCCTGAAAATGTCAATTGCTGCACTTCTTTGAAGATTATCTGGATGAGAATGTCTGATATAACTGGTTAAAATCTGAATACATTTTTTACTTAATCCAGAAATGTACCGGGCATGCAGATGCAGGTGTAATCCCCAATGCGATCCAGACATGTGCCATCGTTCTGGCAGGGGTTTGAAGCGCACTCGTTGACATCTTGTTCACAGCGCGGTCCAGCATAACCCCTAACACAGTTACAGGTGAAGGAGCCGTCGGTGTTCACACACTGACCCCCGTGCTCGCAAGGGTTGGTACCTGATAATGAACCGCAAAGAGGACGCTTTTAAGCAGAACAGATCAGAAGCCTGGCAGCTGCGTTCTGTGTGTGTAGGACTCTGTCTTTCTCACCAATGCTGCATTCGTCTCTGTCGTTGTTGCAGGTGCTGCCTACATACCCAGGTGGACAGTTACAGTTAAACATGCCACTGATAGGGTTGGTGTCACACTGAGAGCCCACTCTACAGGGGTTACTGATACAGGCATCATCTCTGTGGCAGAGCAAACCTGAAAAGAACACCACAATGAGAAGGAATAAGTGAAAAATAATGTGTTCAGCCAAGATCCTAATGCTAAAAAATCCCAGTCTGTGCTGAGACAAAAATGTAAAACTCCATGCAACTGTGCTACTTGGGAAAGGTTTATCAAGGCTTAATCCAAATCCAAGAATGTGTCACTAAACAGCAGGTTTGGAAATGCAAATCGATTCTGTGGTACAATTGTGTATTTGACTGTTGGATCACATTCAGTGCCTTTTGCTTAAAGAAAAAGGTTTAATGGAAATAGTGAAATGATCTGCTTATGAAAACATAAATTCTGGTTAGACCACAGAATGCAGTCCCCCACAATGCAATGCTCTTTCAACAGCAATTAATCAAAAGCAAGGAAAATATACAGTTTCAGTGTGAAGACTGATACTGATTTATTATTCTACGTATTTAACAACAGTTTTCATCTCTTTTCAGTTGCAAACAATTACACAATATCTAAAGTGAAGTATGGAACTATGACAGACTCACTGTATTTCTGTTTTGTGTTATATCACATTATACCTTGATCTGCAGTTATTAACCAAGTGCATTTTAGGGTTTGGTATAAAACTGCCTACCTGTCTTTCCGTGGGGGCAGAGACATACAAAAGACGCAACACGGTCGATGCATGTGGAGCCTGGGCTGCACGCCGCTGTAGCACAGTCATCGATGTTTTCAGAGCAGTCGGGTCCACTCCAGCCATTAACGCACACACAGACATAGCTGCCAATCAGGTTGCTGCATGTACCTCCATTCTGGCAAGTGTTTGGCTGCAGGCGACACTCATTCACATCTTCTGTGCAGTGCTGACCTGTGGAGAGGAGAGGAGGAAAACATGTGTAACAAATTATATAAATAGTCTATGCACATAACTCAAGATGTAACCTTGTGCGTTTCTGGAAGAGAAAAAGAAAGTTATTGATCATTTATAGATGCTCAACATCCTATTTAGAAAGATCTATTTTTTGCACACATGGAAAATGTACAGTATGAGAACATTATTTATCCACTGTGGCCATTTTAAACACACTGCTCTGACATCACGTTGGCTTTGCTTCCTCCGGTTGGATTAGTGCTACATAAACTCAGACAGGCCCAAGGAGGCTGATGTATGCATGTTTGCTCTGGAAAGCTTGCATATGCGTAAGTGTGTTAGCAGGGACACGCCTTGTGTGAAGTACATGCCGCTGTAGAATTAAGTACAGAGTACAGAAGAATGAATGGTAGGAAGTGTAACAACAACATGAAAGGAAGCAAGTTATTATCAGTGATCACAGCACACACATGTATTCCACCTGATTGCTCAACTGAAAAATAACATTTTAGCCATTTCATGGTGATATGGCTAGAATGTCTAGAAAATGAAATGGAAAAGACACAAACAATCTCCTGTGGGTTTCATTTTAAAATGTGCAAGAACATTCTGAAAAACATACTCCTTACGCCTGTTTAAGACATATATCAATTATTCATAAAGCCATGTTCAGACCAAAAATGCAGCACTCTCCTTCCTTTGATTGAGGCCAGTCCCAGGAACACATAAACATACAATTGCACACACAAATCCCTTACCAGTCCACTCTGGAGGGCACTGGCAGTTGTAGGTGTTTACTCCGTCCATACAGGTTCCTCCATTGGCACACTGATGACCAGGACAGTCATCAATGTTGTACTCACAGTTTGTCCCGTTGAAGCCTGGTACAAATGAAAGAGACATTCATTCAATTATTAATTGTTCATTGCTTTATTTATGTATCCATTTGGGAAGACTTGCACTCAAATGCATAAACTGTAGCATCTCTGGTGTTTTAAGTATTATGAAATGTCCTGTAAGTGTATAAACAGTGTGTGCGTGTGTGTGAGCGTGTGAGCTGTGTCTACTTGCTACAGTACAGTCTCCGTGTGTGTGTGTGTGTGTGTGTATGTGTGTGTGTGTGTGTAATACAACTTGGCCAACAGGATCAGACTATTTGCACTTCAAACAACATAATGTAACAATACAGAAGCTAAAAGCTACATTAATTTATGGATAAATACAAGTTACTGTGTTTTCTCTTTCTACATTCAATTTTCCATTTCCTCCCTGCTTTCTCTCCCACTCTCAAAAAAACTGTCCATATGGCTTTTGGTGTGTGGCAGCTGGTTAGCTTTGGCATTAGTTTAAGTTGTTTTCTAATTCATATTCATCTTTAAAAAAAGGAGTAACAAAGGTTCAGGCTTTTCAGAATTTGAATCATTCTACCTGGAAGGCAGTGGCACGAGTAGCTGGTTTCAGTCTTCGATTGGCAGGTGCCTCCATTTTGGCATGGTGAAGGTGAGCAAGGGGTGTATACGCTTTCACAGTGTATGCCAGTAAACCTAGCGGCACAGGTACATCTGTAGCAATGACAAGGAGTCATTTCATATATTTAATTTCATTCAGTCTTGACAGAGAACATCTGACAATTCTTAACACATCATATTGTAGTAAATCTTCCAAATAGTGGCAATTTCAAATTACATTATTATTATAAACTAGATACTCACTTGTAGGAGCCAGGGTTGTTGACGCATACTCCTTCATTCTGGCATATAGAGGGCGTGGCAGCACATTCATTTGTGTCATTAAGGCAGCGAGGACCTGTGTAGCCTGGAGGACAGGAACATGTGTAGCTTCCATCAGAAGGAGAGCTGCACGTTCCACCATTGGCACAGGGACCAGATAAACAGCTGTCCTCATACTCACATCGCTTTCCTGGGAATGAAGAGCAAAGGGAAGAGCTGAGCATTAGTGCTTATGTGCCATTTATCAATGTGGCCACCTATGGAGAACTATGGCTGAGATACTAGAGGAAAAGCAATATGACGGACATGTATTTGTGGTTATTTAAAACACCACTCATCACATGTGGTGATTGATCCTGTGAGCTTGTTTCAGTACAAATTAAAAAATCTCAAAAAAAAATTTTTGCACCTATCACATGTCACCAAACTGAACAACAAAGCACTCGAAGTACCTAGGTTGCACAAGCCTCTTAAATAATAAAATAACTGAATCACATTTGCTCCTAGATTTGTATCCACACCGAAAAGCCACTTGTTCCTTTCCTCATGGCCTAACTTTTAACTTTTTATAATATGTTTGAGGATATCTTGCTAACAGACAAAAAAGCAGGACTAGAAATTTAACCTTGGTGGAGGTGCTAACATGTTGCCCTCGTGGCAAACTCCTCAGAGCTGATTAAACATTATCTCACCTGTCCATCCTCTGGCACACTCGCACTTGTACTTGTCGAGGGACTGCAGAGTGCAGACACCTCTGTTGGCGCAGGGGTTGTTGGGGTAACACGTGGAGTTCTGGGGAGTCTGGCAGTGTTGTCCGGTGTAGCCAAGAGGGCAGGTGCAGGCGGCGCTGCCCGGCACAGGTACGCCAGCTGACATGGACACAGAGCAGTTCCCTCCATTCCGGCAGTAGCCAGGTTGACAAGGGTCCTTGTGGTGGCAGTACTCACCCAGAAATCCTGGTGCACACCTGTACACACACAGACAATGAGCCCCCAATACAGACAATAAAGCTGAACGATGAATTAAGCAAAAACACAAGTGTGTGTGTGTGTGTGTGTGTGTGTGTGTGTGTGTGTGTGTGTGTGTGTGTGTGTTTGTCTGTGTGCTTGACAGAGGCAAACAAACAAAACAAAAGAGCGAGTTTCAGTCGGGTGCATGTAACACACCACATCAGACAACAGCATTGACAGCAGGGAGTAACATGAGTAACATCTGCACAAGAGTCCTGTAGTGCAAATAGACATCAAAGAAGCACATGAACCAGCACAGGTAAACAATACTGTCTAATACACCATTCCTGTATGGTGATCTAAATAACAGTATGAGGGGAACCACATCCCAAAGTAAAAGAATTTGCTAAATGTGTGGTTGTGCATAAAGAATAACTTGCTGTTTAACTCAGTGGTTACTGGACTGCATTTATTCGGTGCATTTATCCCACGAGAAATAAGAAGCTATTTATAATACAAGGCCTCATGCTTGACAGTGCATACAAACAAATGCAGACACACACACACACACATTCATATGACCATAAGCTGCATGGCAGAAGAAGTTGGGATATTGTGTCTTGCTTAGGGCACTCATTAAAATATTCATTCTCATTCAATACTCATTCAATACTTATTGAAATACTTTGAAATTCAAAAAATCACCTTAGGCTGTTATTGGAGAGCATAACAATAACAATTTTGTAACATTTTTTAAAATTTTTCATTTTCCTGTAGGGCGTGATATCTAACGTGCGGAAATTACCAAAAGTAGTTACTTGCCCGATAAAGGGTTAAGGACATTTGACATGCTGTTAAGATGAGACATGGATTGACCCACAAACCCTAAGATTACAGATAGAAACTGTTCTGTCTGACCCCCAAGCTGTTAAGCCATAAACCCTGTAAGAGAAAAAGGGGAAGATGAGCTTGGTGTAAGGGTTAAACTGGGGTTAGCAATGGCAAAGAAGAAGTTCAAAAGTGGAAGAACATGAGGTGGAGACTGGCAGAAACTAAAAACAAGCAAGTTGTTCACAAACATCTGTATGGTGTATAACTAAAAGAAAAGCAACACTTTTCTATCTTGTTACCCACATTTGGTGCATAAATTGTGTGTTTTCTTTCTTCTCTACTTATTCATCACCCCATTCCTTTCGATTTCTCTTTTTTCTTCTTTTTTCAGTAAAGTGATTCAGCCGCATGCCGGGCAGCAGGGAGGAAATTACAATATTACACAACGTGTCCACCAAGGATCTCATCAGAAACAATGATCCCTTCGTCACTTTCTATTCCCTTAGTTTTTTCGCAGTACCTCCCACTTTTACTCACCACTTCTCTATACATGACAAAGATATTTTGTTACTGAGCATAAATGTTATTAGTCAGGTAATTTCCTGTGTCTATTTTGATTTGCCGTCTGTTGCATTGTGCGTGTGTGTGTGGCACATGGCAGACACGCTGTCTGGGGACTGTGGGCGACAGAGCGACCTGCTGCCTCTTACTCAGGCCTCTAAACCTGCCTCCCTAGAGGGGCTCAGGTAACATAATAGGTGAGCAGAGATACGCCACAGTTACTAACACACACATACAAATTAATACCCTGTTTTATAACCATTCCAAAAGAAACACTTTGTTTATTTCACTAATAAGCAGACCTCTACATAAAAGGAAAGAATTAGAAATCTGTGTTATGAGAAATATAAAACTGAGAGGAAACAGTGGAGTTGGGAATTATCTGAAATTCAGTCTCACGCGTACCAACTTTGATTTACTATTGGCCACTCCACCCCAAAGCAGCTTGAAGATATTAAGTTGTGAGCGCATGGGAAAGTAGGAGTATTGTAAAGGGAGGCAGATAGGAAGAGGGCTAATTCTTTTAGGGTTTATCGTATCCAGGATGGTGTATCGGTTAGAATACAAATGATAGGCAGGGATGTTTTTCCTTTAACTGGTCACTGTCCAGTTGGATTTATTGATGCTGTACACATTCAACATCCCAACAGTCTGTAAAAGACAATAAACTATTATCAGGCATTCATATCATAACATATCAGCCTAATATAAATGCATATATAAATATATATATATATATATCTCATCACGTTCTTAACAGAAATACAATTACATTTAAATGATACATTACTAAAGCAGTCATACAACCAGATACAACTTGCATGTGTGTGCATACTTTACACAGTGCTTATACATTCACACTCCAATTAAACTACATAAACCGTGATGTCAGCGCTTAACAGACATTATATCCCCAACAGGTACTCTCACATGAACAGCTAGATACGGCAGGACTACGCCGCGTTACTCCACGCATGGCGTGGCTAAAGCTAGCAATGCTCCGGTTAATGCTACGTGTGTA